>CAUYUJ010002224.1:689618-727118 GCA_963575745.1 Prorocentrum cordatum | reverse complement strand
CGAGACCGTTCCGCTCGCCATGCGGACAATGAAAATACAAAGGGGGCGGGTGGGAGCCAGGGGCAATTCAAGCCGAGGCAAGTCGCGCGCGAACTAATTGTAACTACCAACTCGTAGCGGAGTAGTCTTCCTGCGACAGTTGGCCCCGCGGAGACGCAGGGCGCAGATGGGGCGCCGCTGAGAGGCCATCAAAACCAAGCTGGACCAGCGGGGCATGTCTTCTTCGGTCCTGGGCACCGCCGGCAGCCGCGTTGTCTCAAGCGGTACGCATCAGCGCCCGACGTCGGCGTTGCTTAAACAAAACCACAGGATTCTGAAGCGACGTAACCCTGACCCTTGCGCGCAAACAGTTCTACCTTGGAGGAAAGCGGGCGGCGGTGGGACTTTTTTGGCAAAGCAGCGCCCCCCCCCCCCCCCCCCACAAGAGGCCGCAACGATTTCAACATGGTAAACATTTCCAACGCGTTGCTTTCCTCAACCTGGACCGCGGGGAAGCATCATGGAACGCCCGCGCGTCATCGAATGGCCGCGCGCCGCCTGTCCCTGCCATTGGATCGCGCCACGCGTGCCGCGGAGGCGCGACCCGCGCGGCCCCCGAACTAGTCCGTCACGCGACCGCCGTGGAACTCATCACCGCGAAGGCGCTTCGTTCCGCGGTCGTTGGGCATAGCGCCCGCGCGGACCTCGAAGCGCGCAGCCGTCGAAGTGCAAACGGAATCGCCGCCCGCGCGCGGCCCGCGAAGCGCCGCGCGCTGCCCGGGCCGCGCGGCCGATGACTTGCGCGGGAGATGCACATTCCAAGCTGGTGCACGATGGGACGCGCCGGCGCGGGGAGGCCCAACATGAAGAAGAAACGCTCGAGCGCGAGCGCTGCATGCGGGGCGCCCGAGGCGGCTGGATCTCGCGCCCGCGCCAGTCGGGCAAACCCCGCCCCTGGGGGGTAGCGCTCGCGGAGCCAACCCGTCGCGGGCGCGGTGGCCGCAGGCGCAAACTCTGCCGCAACCGCAGTGAGGGCCCGCCGGCGCTCGCGGCGGAGAAAAAGGGCCCGGCGGCAAAAACCGGCTTCGAAGCCTCAGCGGCCGCGGGCGCGGCGGCGCAATCGCGAACCCGCCGCGCGAGGCAGCGCGGCCCGCCGCGAGGGCATCCTCTCCAAACGAGCGGGGGGCCCTGGGGGAGACCCTGGCCCCCACCCTGACCCCCCCGCCGCCTTTCCGCAGCGCCCGCCCCCCCCCCCCGTTCGGCCACGACTCCGGGCACTTTGTGGCCCCAACATCTGCCCGCTTTTTGGGTCTCCCTTCCGCTTGGGCGCACTTGTTTAACAGCGAATTCTTCACAATTAAATCCATGAAGAAAAAACTCGTTAAAAATCCGCGGGCGGTTTCGCGGGGCCTGGCAAGGATGCGCGGAATCTAAAGTCGCGGGCAAAATTGCCTCCGAAATCGCGGGCAAACTCGTGTCCGAAATCGCGGGCGAAGTCGCAGGCGAAATCGCGGGCGCAGAATCGCGGGCTTGCCCGTTGCGCCAGCGCGCCGAGCAGGCGTGCCCACTCAGCACCGGCGACGGCAAGGAGAGGAGAAGAGAAGAGGGAGCTGCAGCAGCAGCAGGAGAGCCAGCAGCAGCAGCGGGCAGAGGAAGCAGCAGCAGCAAAAGAGGAAGAGAAAAAGAGTCGTCGACATTCGCCCGCCAGATCGTCGCGCGCCTCACAACGCAATGGAGATGATTCTCCGGGGAAACTCGCCGGCCCCACGGGCCGGAGGTGCGCGGAGATCTCCGGCGACTGCCCCGCACTATTTTTACATCGCGCACGCGGGGGCGGCCCCGGCACCCGGGCGCAAAGTGCCCCGGCCAGGTCGGGCCAGAGATGGCCCCCCTCCTGGGCGCGACTTCCAGGCGCCCCAAAGCGACCCAGAAGTGCCCCGAGACGCGCCCAAGACGGTCCAGGAGGGCTCTGAATCGTCGATCGATCGGTCCTCGACAACCACGATGGCTTCCAGATGGCCCGCGGCGCGCACAAGGCCCCCGAAGAGGCCACCGCGAGCTGAAACGATACCCGAAAACGCGGTTCTGAGTGCAGAAGAAAATAGGTAGCAAAGAGATGAGGCGGAAACAGACCCGGGGCGACGCCGCTCAAATGACGCGCGGAGCCCAGACTGCGCGCCAGCCGCGCGCCGAATGCCCAACATCGGATAGGGTCGGCGACGCAACAACTTCTGAACATGTCAAGCAATTGGGACATCAAATATTCTTGGCCTCGGCAAAACACAAAATCGCGGTGCAAATCAGCTTGGGCGCGCAGCTTCATGACTTTTTCCCTGGGCGCACATTGCCCGCGCAACCGGCTAGGAAATAGCCGCCGGGTCTTAAAACCCACGAGCAACCGCGTCAGCGAGCCCATGGGAAAAACAGCTTCGGAGACGCCTCAGCAACTCAGGCTCTCAAAATGTCATTCGTGTCTCTGCCCGTTGAGAACGCCTCCCCTTGTTGAGTTTACATCTGCGCCCCAGGGACTCGACCGGCAGGAAGCTGATTAGTAGTCTGGTAAACTTCACCCATGGCGCACCCCGCTGTCAGAACTCGGCTCGGAAATGCCGGGCAGTTCGTCGTCATAAATGCGCCTGCTGAGGCGGGCCCCGCAAGAGGGAAAGATGGGGTTTCCAATGCAACACGGAGCCATATGTAAAACAAACCAGAGCAATGCCCACCGTCGTCCTCATGGCTGCGATGCCCAAGTCAATTTTCCACCTCTCACATCTCATTGCGCATCACGGGAAGCCCAAGAATGTGCCTGCTAGCGCGAAGAGGCTGATCCACGTGGCCGAGTTCTCGCTCTGGACAAGGATGCGCAAAGCTCGGCGTGGATGCCCAAGACGAAACTGGCATTACCCATCCACGCATACACATGACCCAGGATCTCTAGCACAGATCATACTCCCTCGCTGAAGCGGATGTCGATGGCGATAGCTAGGTGCCACAGATGAGCCATCTCTCTCGACGCACTCGCGGCCCCGGCGAATATCTCACGGTAGGAGGGCACCATCAACGAACGCGAAGGCCTGGAGGAGCTCGCAGCGGCGCGGCTGCATTCTGCAGGACCCTCGGCACACGCCCCAAACATATCGCGGCGCACTCTTCCATCTGCAGAGAAAACCGACGCGCGGGCTGGTTGATGCTGCCACCTTTCAGATATCTGCTCACGCTGCTGCCTGGCAACTATCTGCCGCGATGCTTGATCTCTGGGATCGCCCGACGACCTGGCCCGGAATCTGCGGCGGGGCCAGAGTGGGGAAGCCCGTGCATCATGAACTCTCCAATCGCACCGTCGAAGCCGAACTCCCGAACTATCTGGCCCACCGCGTCGCCGAGGGCCACCGGCCCCGCCCTGGACGGGCGCCCTAGCGGAAGCCGAAGCCGCCGCAGTCCTGTTTTGGAGCCCCCGCCTTGCTCGAACGGGCGCGGGGCAACGGGCGTCGTTGCCCCTGGCCTGA
Organism: Prorocentrum cordatum; assembly: GCA_963575745.1. Lineage (NCBI taxonomy): Eukaryota > Dinophyceae > Prorocentrales > Prorocentraceae > Prorocentrum > Prorocentrum cordatum. The sequence goes on along the minus strand of CAUYUJ010002224.1, from coordinate 723,633 downwards.
TTCCGACGACTGGCGGGCGAAGCGCGCCACGCGTCGCTCGCGACAACGCCCCTTGCCGAAGGTAACAACGATGGCCCGCCAAGACGCCCGCGCCTTCCTGCAGCCGCCCCCATCGCGATCAACTCGCTGGCCCGCGCGAAGACCAGGGCCCCGGGCATCGGCAATCTGGACTCTCCGGAAGCCAGCCGCCGCAATGCCGCCGCGCATGTCCGGGCCCGCGGCAGCGGCGCCACCTGCTTGCCCGCGGTGCGCCGTCGAGAAACCCAGGGCAACGCCAACGCCGCCAGCCAGCGGCCGCCCTCGCCGGCCATAGCCCCCTCGAAGAACTCCCCGCCCAGGTGATCCGCCACCGCCGCGTCGAGGCTCGGCGCCCTCAGCTTTCGCAATTACCTAATGACGTCGCCCTGCAACCCGTCCAACTGCGCGCCAGACAACGCCGGGGCGATCACCATTCTGGAACGCCGCGCCAGCTTCGCGAGGCGCCGCAGGCAGGACCGCGCGGTCGGCGCCCGCGCCGCGATCGTCTCCCGCGCCGCCCAGCCGGGCAGCGCTCGCTCTCCGCGAGGGCGCCCTGTCGCCGCCGAGCTCGACGTCGCACCTGCGGCGCCGCAGCGCCTGGCCGACGAAGCGCGGGAGACGCTGTGCCTCCGCGACGGCGCCGCGTTGGCGAGAGGCGTCGCCGGCAGGGGCCCGACGAGAGCTGGGGGGCCGGGCCGCACTAGCCCGCGCCCGCCGCCGCCAGAACGCGAGAGCACTCTCTCCGCTCTGCAGCCGCAACGGTCACCTCCGCCACGGGCCTTCTGACGACCATCTCACTGGGCACCCATCGCAAACGCTACTGGACGCCCCGCAGAAGATGAATGGCAGCCATCTGGCGCCCAACGGGACAACGAGCAGAAGGGCTCGACCTTCCTTTTGGGCCGACAGCAACGCGCCCACCGAACCCGCGAGGACCAGGACCCATCTCTTGATGCACACTTTGGTTTTCACGATCTTGGTCACGGCACCCACCAGGGCCCGCCTCTGAAGACACGCCATATGATCATGACGAACCCAAGCTCGACTGCTTTCCAGCATGCCACTCTGCGCGTAGAAACGCACGTGGAGTCCTGGAACAGGAGGGGATCGCTCCAGGACGGCCCGAGGATTGGCCTTCCCGCCCCCCAAGAAGCGCCGCTTCTCCGAAGGCCGGCTGGCCTCGCCCAGAGCCTCGGCAAGCGGCCCATGCGCGCGCGCCCCCAGCCCAAGGAACAGCGCCGCACGCATGCGCCCGGGGCTCTCAAGACTCGGCGCGGGCGCTCTCGATCAAAAGCAGCCGTGCCCAGGCCCATCTGAGCCCCCTCAGGCCAGCAGGCCGCGCGTCAGGAGGGCGGCCCGTGCATTTCTCCAGGAGCGCGCGGCGCGAAATCACGACAACATCTCACGACGCAGCATCGCCTGGTGGGCGACGACGCCATAAGTGACTCTCCAGAGCCACCCACGCGGCCCACCTCCCCGCCTGCTGGGGCGAGGCGATTCCAGCACTTCTCCGGGCGCGCTAAGACCCGTGATATCTCCAAGGAAACCACGTCAACCGAATGGGCCTCGAGCCCAGCCTCGCGAACAACAAGCCAGGCCTCTCGGCAACGTCACGACGCGGATCTGGAGAAGTCGGACGACGCCGACATCAGCAACGCACACAGACGGGAGGCCGTCTTTCAGGTCGCAAATCGGACGATGACCCTGCAGCAGACTTGAGCGAGTCATCGCCCCGATATCCGCGCGTGAGTTGTCCGGCGCCAGCGCAGGAGCCTGAACCTAGCCCATCGGCATAGCCGCAAGCCTTGGCCGAGCGACGTCGCCGCGACGCCGGGGAGCAGCCGCTGCATCAAATTCACCCTGTCGGGGGAGATGGAACAAACCCCGCCAACTGGGGGGGGCCCGAACTGGAAGAAAACAAAAATAGATCAGACTGACCCACGCGCAGTCGCTCTCCGGTCTCAAGCCGCGAACGCGACAACGCACTCGACGCGGGCAGCTCGACGCGCTCGCCACTCGAGATAAACTTATTTGATTTGACTGCGGACAGTCTGCAACGAGACCTCGAGCGACGCCCCTCGCGAACGGCGACGTTCGCATCTCCTTCCTCCATCGCAAATTCAATCATGCGACGGGCAAGCAACATCTGCAAGACATGAGCATCACGGCGCGCAGGCCCACGAAGCCCAGAACCAAGATAAATATTAATCCCGCTCGCCAGTTGAGCAGCGCGCGCGCGCTCATCCACATCGGGATGTGCTCGCAACCAGAGGGCCCGGATAGGTGACGACAGACAACCCAGGCAGTCCCAATCCAAGAAAAACTGCTGGCGAATATTCAGAATAGTCGCGCCCTGCGCTGAGGCTCGAAGAAGCGTCGGCCCGCTGAACTCCAGCGGGGGGGGGGGCGGTCCATCCCACCGCGACGCTCTCGGAGGTAGCCCATCTCCACCTGGCCCAAAATGCCGGCAGCACCTGCACGGGGATCAGTGGCTCCACCGAGATGCTTCTCCGAATGGACGAAAGCCGCATCGTGAATTAACCTGCTCACCCACCGCTCTGAGGAGACTGGAAGGCTGGTCAGCCCCTGCGAACGCTGCGCACTGAAAGACGTCGACGACGCCGACGCTTTCGCGCGAAGCGAGTAGAGCCAGGCCGCTGTCGACGTGCAGAGTAGCTGACCCAACGAGCGCCTCGAAATAATGCCCTTAGCACGTCGGCCTCTCACCTTGCTAGGCAGCCGACGGCGGTCGTCTCACGCAGCCCCGCGCGTGCCCACCCCTTCTTGCCCCCACTCTTGCCTGGGGGGCCGGCGCAGGCTGGCCCGTTCTTCAAGTGCTTTGCGCGCTTGATTTTGGATGCGCGCTCCCGTCTCGGGCCCCTTGCCGGCGCGCTCGACCAAGGTGAGAGAGGCAATGCGCCGCGGGGCTGACGCGATATCTATCCCCGAACAGGTCCACCTCGTCGATCGCGATCGCGGCGCTGCCAGCAACAGATGAAGACGCACCTGCTGACCCACCGCGCACTCCATCTCCCCCCCGCTCCGCGCTCTGGTAATCTATGGCTTGCAGCCTGTGAGCAACCCTCTCCATTGCGACAGGGTGCGACAGGTCCAGCTGGCCCACGCCCCCGGCAGCCTCGAGGTAGCTGCACAACCTACCATGCTCTGCCATATCCCAGCCCCACGCGTTCTGACGAGCCGTTTTTCTCCACCACCTCTGATTGTCATCTGGCCCCGTTTGCGCCGATCCATGAAACGAGCGATCCACGTTGTCGCGCGGGGCACCTTCACCGGCCAGTGGGCAATCGCGAAGCCGTTGACCTTCTCGGCTGCACCTGACCAAGGCCAAAGCCAATTGCCCGTCGGGCCGAACTGGCCCAGCAGCACACTCGCGCCCACGGAATTGGCCTTGTCCTCCTTCCACTCGTCGACCCTGCCGCGCACCGCCCGCTCGGCGCCCAGCACCTCCGTGCCTGACCTCACGAGCCCACGAGAGACCAGCGCTGCCTCTGGGGCGGCGGGGCACTCGTCGCCGATGGCGAAAGTCGCATTGGCCTCCGCGAACGGCCACACCCCTGGCCCTGCAGGAACGCCAGCGGCCCCACCGCCCGCGAGCTGCACCAGGCCGTTCGCCTCCCCCATCAGCCCGCGCAGGGTGCCCAGACGAGGCTCCTGGCCAGCGCTACAACTTGTAGATGTTTTCCCCTTGCAGGCTGGCGGGGATGCTACCGTCTCAAGCCCGTGATGTCACTGTTCGCGGACCCGCAATCCTCCTCATCGAGATTGCGATCACGGGTGTCGATCACACACTTGGCCTCGGTCACCCGCGCCAGCAAGATGCGCGCGCGCCACTGGCCATCATCATAGCGCACCAGCACATTGCGACCCGCCGCAAACAACGACAACACCGCCGCACGAGACGCCGGCGCACCCATCGCTGCTGAGAGGCCCACAGCCGCCATTGCTCAAGACAGGCTGCGAAGGTAGCGAGCGCCCAAAGCAAAAACGCCCGAAGACCACGGCGGCGACCAGCACCGCAACGACGAAGCCAAACTGCACCACGATGTTAACGTGGAACGTTGTGCCGTGCACCGTCGCGCCTCCGGCCTAGCCCTTCAGCTGCTGGGCGACCAGGCGCTCGAGAGCAACGCGCTCGCTGGCGCCCCGTGAGCTCGCGCACTGGCAGGTGCGCGGCGGGCACAGTCCCAGCTCCTCCGCTAAAGTGGAAACAGATTGCACAGACCATAGATCGTGTCCATTGAGAACGTGTACCAAAAAAGGGATCGACATGCATGTGCATCCAGGACCATCCTCACCATCGCGAGTGCCATCAGCATCATCATCGTCACTGGCATCATCACCATCGACACCATTATCGACACCACCATTACCATTACCATTCACCATCGTCATCATCATCCGCATCGCCAGCATCATCACCACCACCATCATCAGCATCATCATCCTCATCATCATAAGCACCAACAGCGCCACCATGATCATCGCAGTCATCAGCATCGTCGTAATCGTCATCACCGTCGTCGTCATCAGCACAAGCACCATCATCATCATCACCGTCAGTCTCATCGATGTCATCACCATCACCAGCAGCATCGCCCTCATAATCATCACCGACAGCTCTATCATCTTCAGTACCCTCGTCACCATCATCATCATCAGCATGCCGCATCCTCTCTCCCCGAGCCGTGGCAAGGCGGAACGTCGAAATACTCATATTCACCCCAAAAAAACTTTCGAGCGTCGATGCTGCAGGCGACATGCTGTTTCGAAGCGCGAGGAGTTCAGGCGCCTCGCCCTGCGCTGGTCAGGTATCCACGAGCACATTTGACCCCGCAGGGGGTGCGAGTTAGAGTGGACGCGGGCGGGTGTCTTTCGCCATTAGAAGGAGCGTGCCCCCGCGGCCACGGAATGCTGGCTAAGACAATGGGCTTGGGACAACGGATCATGCCGCATCCGCTCTCACCGAGCCGTGGCCAGACGGAGCGTCGAACAACTAACGGATACAAAGCCGTTTCGGACGTCGATGCTGCAGGCGACATGTTGCTTCGAAGCGCGATGAGTCCAGGCGCCTCGCCCGACTGCTCATAGCTGGCAGTCTGGCCGGCCATGCCAAAAATAAATCCATCTCGCGTCTGGGGAGGCCTTCAGCAATGCACTTGATGGAGCTAGCTGCCATTCTAGCTCCGAAATCAACGAACGGCGACACAGGCACAGGACCCCGCATCTGCGCGGCTCCCCAGCCAAGGCAGGCAACCCGAGGCCAAAGAACACGCAGTGCACTGGGCGATGCATGCCACCACTCCCGAGCGAGCATGGCGAAAGACGGTGGAACTGCTCGCCCGCTGGCTGCGACAGAAGGCGGGCCTGGACAACTTGCAGTCTAAACGGAGCGACTGCCAAACCAACGTAGCTGCCGCAACCGATCGGGATGAGATCCAGCCCACCAGGCGGCGCCTCAAAAGAGGAGATGCTAGATACTTGGCATTGATCCAACGGGCGCCGTGATCAGAGATGGTCGGGGCAGCTCTGGCCAGCTCGCCGCGCGAGAACTCGAGCTCTGCGATCAGAGAGCCACGGCGCTGGCGGCACAGGCGGCCCGCGCGAGCGAACCCGCGGAGGGCCTCTAGATCCTCGCTCGGAGCTCTCCCGGAATCTTCAGCGCGGCCCCCTTTCCGCAAGAGCTGGCCCAACTTGGCCTCGACCTCCTCCGCGAAACCGGCCATCCACTCGGGCGCCTTGTTCAGCAGAGACGGGCCCCTGATCTCCTTGGCGCATCTGGCGACCGGCTGCTGTCCCGAGTGCCTGAGGATGGACTGCGCCTCTGCCAGCGGGGCGCGGTCTGTGGCCACCGCGTGCGATGCAGCCCCGTGCCTCACCTAGCACGGGATGACGGTCTCGCTGTAGCAGACCAGCATGAGACACTGATCGAACTTGAACCTTGAACGCGCGGGGCGCGAAGCTCCAGAGCGGCTCCAACGGGCGTCGCACGGCGCGGAGCTTGGCGAGGAAGGAGGACCCCTGCCGGAGCACGCTCCGAAGGGCCACGCCCCAGTCGAGTCGAAGCCTCGAGTCTTGCTCCGAGACCCCACTTCTCTCGGGCACAACAACTGTGCCCACTTGGGGCGCGCCCCTCGCCCTGGGCCCACCAACGCCCCGGGGGCCATCGCCAGCGCATCGCCCGGCAGGCGGAGCATCGCGCCCCGCGCGATCGCCAGGGCAGCCGCGAACTCCAGGCCCCGCCTGAGGATACTGGCCCCGATCGTGGCGAACACCGCGGGCTTCGGGATGGGGCCGGGCGAGCCCGCGAACCCTCGGCGGCGAAATCCGCGAAGTGCCGCTAGCGCCCGGGGCGGCCCGCAGACCTTGGCCTTCGGTAGGTCTGGCCTATAGTGCTGGATCGCCGCCAGCAGCCGAGAGCCCGTCTGCCCGAGATCCCCCTCACAGCACAGGTGGCCCAAGTGCTGCGCGAGCAGCAAGTCGAGGCCGACCATGGTGACAAGCTTCACCGAATCGAGGTTGGCACACGTCACGAACAGGGCAACCATCCCCTGGTAACTTCTTCGTGCTGCTACTCTTGGGCGTTTATGTTGCAAATACGTCGGCCCAAACTATGCGGCCTCGGCCCTGCTGTCTGCGTCGCGCGCTCGCCGCTTCGCCCTCTCGGCCTTCAGCGGAGCTTGGCGGGGCTTCCCCGCAATGCGCGCGGCGTAGATGACGAAGAAGGGCCCTGTGGCTCCGACCTGCCGCGCGGCATGAGGGCGACGGAGCGCCCGCGCTGGCTGCGCCTCCGCTGCCCCGTGGAATGCGGAAGCTCTCGGCGTCGAGGCCGTCGCCCGACCAGTCGCGCGCAACGCGGCCCCAGGCGTCGGCGCCCCCCTCCACCAGGAAGTGCTGGATGCCGAGCTCGGCGCACTCGCCCTTGCCGTCGGGGTAGAACTCGCGGCAGCCGAGCCGCCCGACCCCATCGAGCATCGCCCTCTCGAAGGCGGCCCTGGCCTTGCCGACGCCGCGGGGGCCCAGCCGGAAGCGCCCGACGGGCGGGGCCACAGCGCGGGAAGCTTCGTCGCTGCTGCCCCATTCGCTCGGGGGCCAACGGACGGCCACGGTCGAGCCTTTGAACGCACGCGCGGCCGCTAAGCCGCGGAACGAGGAGTCGAGAAGGGGAGATGACGCTCTTCCTTTCATCAAGGTTTAAGCTAAGCTCAGATTGTCGCAGAGTAAAAACTGCATCGTTCCTCTTGGTCGGGCGCCTCTACGCCGACGCCGAGCCCCGAGCTGGGCCCCCCGCCCCTCAAGCCTCAGGATGTTCTCAGGCCGAGCCCACCGCCCGAAAGGGGGCGGAGGTCCAGGCGCCCAGCGGGAAGATCAGGTGGGCGTCGAGGCCCACGAAGTCGCCCTGCGTCTCGCGGTCAGTGTTCAGGCCGTCGGGAGCACTCTCACCCGCGCAGGTGATCACCTTTTCAGGACCGCCCTCGTCCTGGTCGTGATTGACCCGCCCGGGGCCTGCCGCGAGCTGGCTCGAGAAGGCATGATCGCGGGCCGCAGCGCCACCTGCCACGAGGTAGCGCCAGAGCGCGGACAGCCTCGCGGCGCCCCGCGCCGCCTCCGTGGGCCAGGGGCGCTCGGCGACGCCGATGCCGCCGAAGAGCGTGCCCTCAGGGTCGCCGTTCCCAGTCGAGGCGCCCGCGCTGGTCCCGAGGGGGTCGACGGGGCGCCTCGCGCTGAGGCAGGCCAGCCCCAGCAGCGCGCCCGCAGCCCGCAGCTCGGAGGCCACGTCGGGCCGCGGCCGCCACGCGTTGACCCCCGCCTTGCGCGCGCACCGACGCTCAGAACTGAAGACGGAAAGGAGGGCCCCCCACAAAAAATCAGCCCACTTGCAGTGGCCGAAACGCTGGAACACCGCGCGCCCAGGCACATACTTCTGAGACGCCAGCCCCAGCAGTGCGAGATGCATCTTCCACGGGCGGATTGACGACAAGCGTGCCTCGCCCGTGGCTCGCTGGAAGACCAGGCCCGCGGGGGCACGTTCGTCCGCGGTGGTGGCGATGCCCTTGCAGCGCAGACCGCCCGCCTCCAGCTCGCGCTCGACTGCTGCAGCGCCGCCCCGCGCCCGCTGGCGATGCCGATGCGCGCCCGCCGCGCCGTCCACGCGTTGCGACCGCGGGGCTGACGGCAACGTCCTTCGCTGCGAGCATGTCGCCGATCACGTCCCCCTCGCGGAACTCCGCCTTCAAGACATCTGCCAGGGCGAGGTGATGGCAGAAGTAAGGGGGCTAGCTCCAGCCCGTCGGCAGGACGACCAGGCGGGTAGCGGTCCGCTTCCCACTGATCATCTCCACGGGCGACGACGGATCGATCTTCGCCAAGTCCGACACGAGGACACTGGGCAATACCGCGATAACGGACAACCCCGCTGGCGCCTCCGTGCGGTAGAAGGCGGCCTCGATATCCACTTGTTCCACCACCAACTCATCGCCCTCGCGGGTGCGAAGCCCGCTCCACACTCCAGCAGTCGGCAACTCCACCGTGGCAGGATCGTGGATGCAAGAGTTGACCTTCCTCGCAATGACCAGGCGGCGTCTCCCATCGGACTTTGCGACGCAGAACGGTGCGATCGTGCAGGCGGCGTCCTCTCCGAAGGTGATCACTTCAGCCTTGGAGAGGCGCCTCCAAAACTCGCAGCAAGACAACTGGTCTCGAAGTAGAACCTCGTCAAAGTGGAGACGGATTGCCGAAGAACGCACCCCCTTCGGGCGCAAGGGTCTGGCTTTCCAGCCGCGCCACAAGATGCTCGCCTCACCAGCCAGGCGCTCGCCAGGTTGCCCTTGACGCCATCCAGTGGAAGGGCGACCGAGTCGACGGCGAACGCAGCTGGCTTCGCAGGCTCATCGAGGTAGCCCGGGACACTGCGGCGCAGCCTACTCAGAGCTGCCGCCGAGCTCACGGGCGGCGGGCCTATCGGAGCCAGGCGGCCAGGCGGCCCCGCAAGTCCGGAACACTCGCACGAGCGAAAGGGAGTTGAAGTCGGGGCCGCCCTCCCTGCCGCGCAGCCAGTTGACCGCCGCGCGGCGCTCCAACATCCAAGAGCCGACAGAGGCATTCCGAACAGGCCGTCGTCTGCGTCCGCGTCCCGGAGCCGCCACGGCGTCAAGCCTCGGTGACTCGAGGATCGCGGACGCCGCGCGCAGCGGCGTGGGCGAGGGATCCCGCTGCGCGACCACGGGAAAAAGGGGCGGCTCACTTGCCGCCAAGCGGGCGGCCAAGCTCGTCGCCTTTCCGGCCGTGCCGGCGGTGGCGATCTGAGCCGTCAACTTCGCGATCTCCGGGCGCTGCTTGTCGACCAAGCTTTGTGGAACCGCCTGGCCGCCCTTGCCCTCCTTGCTACTTGCCGAGGCCTGATGCTCGGCGCGCTCCTCCGTCGTCTTCCGCCGCTCCCTCAGGATGGCGGCCTCCGTCTTCAACTTCTCTGACAGAAGGGAAGGCGAGACCATTGCCAGGCCTCGCGTCTCCCCCGCGACCAGGTCGAGATGGGCATCCCCGAGGGGCTCGTCGCCCTGGGTGGCACCGATGGCTCGCTCACGATGCTTGTGCTCGCACATCTGCAACTTCCGATGCACCAGCTCCATGCACGCCAGATCGGTGATATTCCATTGATCGTGCACTACAGCCAACTGTATAAGTCGGCAACAACAAACTCGTGATCCACCACTGACTGATCACCCGCGGTCAGGCCAACCTCGGGACGTCACTTGGCGCGTTGGCTCCGCGGGGCCACATCATGGTCACGGAGAGAGAGAGAGAGAGAGAGAGAGAGAGAGAGAGAGAGATCGTAACCCAGAAAATCGTCCTCGGACCTGAGACGAAGAATTTCGGCCACTCCGTCTCGGAGAACTCGCTGACCGCGCCCCTCCAGCTCAGGTGACTGCCCTCTTCTGACGTCTCGCGGATTCCCAGCGCTCGAGCGTCCAACGACGTTTACTTGGGCGCCTTGGTGGAGTAAATCACCGCATCGCCGTGGGACAAAACCAAGCCGATGCCCGACATCGTGAGAAATAGCATGGCGCTCAAATCCGTGATCTTCCCGAGGTACTTGCCACCAGTAGCTCCCACAACGTACCAGCGATCTGGAAACGTGTCGGGCAACCCCTCCTCTACGTGAACATCGGGTGGCAACTCAATAACCTCGCCAGGTTCTTCAAGAGCCTGTGGTGAGATGACTTATCCGTCTGGTTGGGTTTCTTCGGCGCTGGAGCCTGGGCTGGCCTCCCTGGCTCCTCTGCCTCGGGCTCCTCCTGGGCGTCGGAGTGCGCGAGGGCCGTCCGCAACATCACGTCGAACCTCATCCCTGTCACGAGTTCCAAGCACTCGAGGAAGAACGCGGGGGACGGGTTCCACTCCGAGCCGTAGGGCTCGGCCTCGGTGTCGAACTGGCGTCCAATCATCGAAGCGGGGTGTCCACGGCCCCTCCGATCGAGCGCTATCGCGCTGTACACTCCTTTGGCGTGCAGCATGTGTGGATACGTATCGCCGTCGGGCGTGGACGCCCACCATAGACACTCCACTCCCACCGTCGCTGGAACTGTCCTTTCCATCGCTGACTGGAATTCCTCGGCGGTAGGCGGGAACGATGAGAAGACGTACTCGGGGAGACTTGCCACGCTCCCACTGCACGAGCATCCGCTGCCCTGCCTTCAGCACCATTCCGTCGGCAACTGAAGAGACTAGAGCGGCCGAGCAGGAACCCCACGGAGACGCCGATCCAGAAGACTAGGAGCAGAGCGCCACGCACGCTCCCGACAAGGTTGGCCGCCGCAGCACACACAAAGGCCTGGATGCCGCCGAAGCAAGCGAACCGAAGGACATGAACGGCCGATCATTAATGTCTTGAGCCATCAGAAAGAGCCGAGCCCACACGGCCACGGAATGCTGGCAGCAATGGGGTTGGGACGACGGATCTATCATCATCATCATCATCAGCATCATCATCATCATCATCTGCATCATCAGCATCATCATCATCATCATCATCATCATCAACATCATAATCATCATCATCCTCCTCCTCATCATCATCATCATCATCGTCATCATCATCATCATCATCATCATCATCATCATCATCATCATCATCATCACCAAGCCATGGACAATCCCCAACTTCCTCGAAACCCCTGGACTCCACCAAAGCCCCTGGAGTCAGTCTCCCTTCTAGGCTACACTAGAAGTCCGTAGAGCTGTGAGGCCCCTAGAACCTCGTGCAGTCCCTAGAACCTCCTGGACACCCCCGTGAACCTCCAAGAACTCGCGTGTACCCTCCTTCGAACGCGCAAGGACCTCCCTCCACCTTCTCAGAGCCTCTGTGGACTCCTTCGGAGGACAAACGCCGACGATGCCCATGTGAACGACGACGCAAATCAAGACCGTCAAACCTCGGCCTCCGACCTTCAAACCTCGACCCGCGACGACGCCGTCGTCGCAAGCAAGGCCGACGACGGTAAAGACGCAGCCGACGCAGACGACAACGACAACGACGCCAATTGCATTCGCCGCCGACATCGACGCCGACGACGCCGACGGCAGTGCGGCGGCAACAGCGCGACGCCGACGACGCCGACCACTTTGGCTGCCAAGCGATAACGCCGACGATCGCCCGTGGAACAACAAACGCGACCAGCGCGTCAAGGGTTGGGGGGGCAGCCCGTGCCGCGACGGGCTCTCCGCTTCCGCTATCGTCGACGCCGTGGCCGCTATCGCGGTCGAGCCGCGGCAGCCCACGCCGCGGCCGCTGTCGTCGCCGCCGCCGCGCCGTCGCGCAGTCGCCGCCGCGGCCGCCGTCGCCGCGCCGTCGCGCCGTCGCGCCGTCGCTGCCATCGGCGCCGCGTTACCGCGCCGTCACGCCGCCGCGGCCGCCGACCTCGCGCCGTCGCCTGCTGTCGCCGACGTCGTCACCGCCACCGCCGCCTGCCGCCGGCGCGCCGAACGGGCGCGCGCGGCCAGGCGCGCGCCTGGGCCGCAGCAGTCGCCGCGGCCCCGCAGGCCGGTCGGTGCGGCGCGGGGCCTCTTCGCGTCGGCGGCGCGTACGGCGGCAGCGGCAGCCGCGACGGCGGCGGCGGCGGCGACGGCGACGACGCGCCGCGGCGGCTGCGGCGCGACGGCGATAGCGGCCGCAGCGTCGGCGTCGGCACGGCGGCAGCGGCAGCGGCGACGACGGTGGCGGCGGCGACGGCGACGGCGACGGCGACGACGATCGGGACTTACGAAAGGGGCGATCGATCGATCGACGATGGCGGCGACGAGCGGGGCGGCGGGAACGATAACTGCGACGGCGACGACGATCGGGGCAGGCGAAAGGGGGGGTGGCCAAGGGGGGGTATGCGGATCAGCTCGCGCCACTAGCTGCCTTCTCTGGCGCCAGATGCGCCAGAAAACATAGGGGAATGCACCCGGCGGCGAGGCCGAAACCAACTGCTTGCAGCAGATTTAGTACCCCCCCGTTACCTAACTTTAGGTCGGGCATGTCCTCCTACAGGCGGATCCTGCGAGACAAATCAAGCACATACCAAAACATATCCCCAAATAGTCAAACATAATCGGAAGATCGTCCCCAGGACTATGTTTGCCTGTGTTTGGATCTTCCTCCTGTAGAGGGACATGCCCGACTGAAACCGAACGCCCCTTTCGTCCAAACCCGAGGGGCGGCGACAGAGAGGGAGACCAGCTCAGGGGGCGGGGAAAGACTCGACCTTGAAGCGGCGATGCATCGCTGATGGATCGGCGGCAGGCTTCTGCTGGCGAGTCCACACGCTCAAGGGCGGGGTGGGCGATCGGGTCCACACTGGCGTGAAATGTGAGAAAACAAACTCCACACACCGACGCGTTTTCCGGCCCTGCACTGGCTCTTGCACCGGAAAGCAGATCCTGGCGTATACGGGATCAACATGTACACACACTTCGGCGCTGCCCTGGGAAGACAAGGAAAAAAGGATGCTCCACACCACCACGACGTCGTCCCCGACTCTCAAACAGTCATGGGATCGAAAAACAGCCCGCCACTGGCAATGTAGATGGTCCGGTTTCCGACAACGGGCGAGTGGGGGTCGATGCATCCCCCCCTGAGTCGATCCTGCCCCTAACGTTGCCCCTGAGCGAAGAGGGGTTCGCGGGTCGGCTCACTCAGCTGGCAGCGCCAATGCCATCGAGGAATGCGCCTGGCGGCTGAGCCGAAACCAGCTGCGGCGGCAGAGTCCGTAACCCCCCTTTCCCTCGCCCGAGGAGACGCGAGGACAAGCGTGCGTCGCGCTCTAGCCCGGCGAGACGCGCGAAGATCATCGGGCGCCGAGCATCGCGGGGTGCGATGCGCGAAGCTGGGTGACCCGGGGGGTGGGGCTGTCCTCCTGCGCGGGGATGGGGGGGGGGGGTCGAGGGCGGAAGACGGGAGTCTCGCCGAGCTGGGTGGGCTCGGCGCGCGCTGGGGGGGCTGGAGCGAACCGCGGGCCCCCACCTTTCTTCCAGCCAGGAACGAGGAAAGGCGGCGGCCGTGGCCGGCCGCACCCCAGAGAGCGGCGGCGCGGAGTCGCGCCGCCGAAGGCGTCGGCACCGTCGGCGGTACTGTCGGCGGCGGATGCGTGGGCGTCGTGGGCGTCGAAGTGGGCGTCGCACTCAGGAACGGCCCGTAGACTGCCAGCGGGCCCAGAGGATGCACGACAGGCGAACGCTTCTTCACCCCGCGTTGATTGCCCCCCCGTCGAGGAACACCCGACTGCCGCAAGGACCGCCAGGCAGTCGCGGCGCGACCCACCAGCACACCCCGCCAAGGGAGCGTGGGAACTTGCTATCGGGGGCCCATCGCCGCGCCATCGGCGACGTATCCCCGATCCCAGCTCGATGTTTCTCCTCCAGAGCCCGTCCCTCTCCATCGCTGGCCCTCAGGCACGTGCTTGCCCGTCAAGGCGGACGCAGGAGGCGTCTCGGTCGTCGACGTCGTCTGCGTCGCCAGCATCACCGTCAGCCTCGTCGTCGGCGCCGTCGCTACTGATTCGATCCTCGCGTCTTTACCAGAGCTCTGCCCCCAGGGGGCGTTTCCAAACCCCGAGGCAATCATCAGAAGCCCACCCAGTGCAAAAATATCTATCCCGGGAAAGTGGTCAGGGGCTCCAATGAACCCGCGGTGAAAGAAACAACGACGAGATCGTCGGTCGTCGTCGTCGGCAATGTCAATTTCGCTGTCTTTCTCGCAGCCGTCGTCTGCGGGTCGTCGTGCACGGCGAACCCTGGCTGAACGGCGGCTCACTGGCAGCAGAACGTCGACATCGACAAAGCGACGACTGACTGGCGACGGCGCAGGCGAAAGTGAGTACGTACGTCGACGAGGGCGTGGCGACCATGCCAGCGACAGGCGCGAACAGCAGGCGACGAAAACGAGATCACGCTACACGAAAAACGACAACAGCACGGCGGCGACGGAGGCAAAACGGCGACGATGGCGACGACGAACGTGCCGCCCAAGGCACACGCGGGCATGGATTACGGACCCGTGGATCTGGCGCGTGGGCGCCAGATCCACGGATCGGGGCGAGGCGTGGAGCCGGTGTCGCCTGACTTGGCGACGCAGCGCGCCGATCCACGCGACCTGATCCGTCTTTGCGCTCCTTCTGCTTCTTCGAGCAGTCGTCCTCCTCCGCGCTCCCTCTCCTCCAGCCCCCACCACCCTCTCCTCATCCAGTGATGACGCCCCCGCCGACGACTCAGGCGATGAAGAGAACAACGACGGAGGCGAAGACGCCGTCGCCGACGCCGACGACGACGTCGACAGCGACGAACACGACTACCGCGACGACGATGCGGCAGACGTCGAGGACGAGGGCGACGACGCCGCCGGCTCGCCGACGATCGCGAGGATGAAGGGGAAGGAGAGGGTGGGGACTGGTGCAGGGGGGAAACACGGCCCTCGATAGCGGAACCGACCTGGGGACCCACACCTGTCCAGGGGGAAACACGACCCCGAATCAGCAACGCGTCGCCGACGAGAGGTCGGCGACAGGCCCCCGACAGCGAAACCGCGCGCTCCTGGGCGGGGCGGGGCACCCAGGCACCGCCTGGCGATGCACGGGCGAGTGGGGCCGATGCCTCCCCCCTTTGGGCCAGTCTCCCCCCCCCCTGTCGCTGCCCCTCGGACGACGACGACGCCGCCGACGACTACGACGATTACGACAGCGACGACGTCGACGTCGACGCCGACGCCGACGACGACAGGAACGACGACAGGGACGACGACAGGGACGAGGGCAGCGGCAGCGGCGGCGGCGGCGACGCCGACAGCAGCAGCGGCGGCGGCGGAGGGCGGCAGCGGCAACTGGGCGGCCTGGAGCCGTCCGAGGCCGCGCCCGCCCCGGCCCGCTTGCGGCCGCGCCGCAGGGCCTTGCCCAGGGCGGCGAAAGGAGGGGACAGCAACGAAGACAGGGACGACAAGGACGAGGAAAAGGACGACGACGGCGGTGACGACGACTAGACCAACGACGGAGCGGGGAAGACGAGGACGAGGACGACGAGGACGAGGACGAGGACGAGGACGAGGACGAAGACGAAAACGAGGACGACGACGACGACGACGACGACGACTAGACCAACGACGGCGCGAGGACGACGAAGACAACGACGACGAAGACGAGGACGAGGACGAGAACGACGACGAGGACGACGACGGCGAGGACGACGACGAGGACGACGACGACGACGACGACGACGACGAAAAGGACGACGGCGAGAACGACGATGGCGGCGAGGAAGACGAGGACAGGGGGGAGGACGAGGAAAGGAAGAACAGCGAAAAAAAACTACGATTGCGGCGACGAGAATGACAAACAAAGACGACCGACGACATCCTTCTCGTTTTCTCGGAGGGCCAGCCCCACTTCGCCGACTCCCCCCCCCGGAGCCGAGGATCGGTGTATACGGCTCACTGGCCAGGAGAGGAAAGCGTATGCACAGGAGGCGTCGCGACGACGAACGACGACGATGCCTGGGGTTGTGGAGCACGCGGTCTGTTACACGAAACGCGCAGGTCTCGCGCTTAATGGGCTCCACAGATTCTTTGTCCTCCGCATTTTCATCACCCTCCTGTTCAGCACCGCTACGCAACACGATATTTGCGTCATCGATACCATCGCGGTCTGAAGGTATCTAGAAAAAACTGCCAATCGACAGGAAAAAATGCCCCCTCCAATGGGCATGGTCCTGGAAGTGCCAACCCATTGCGAGCAGGCGTGGCCTTGGAATTTCGAAGACTCACTGCGGGGGGGGCATGTACCCAGTCTCTTCCGATTTCCTGCATCGTGGCGGTGAGGGTCTTCTGTTGGTCCCGCCTGCAGAAGCTCAGCCATGCTGCCGTTCAGCCCTGCTAAAACCTTGTTGAGCTTTGATCAACCGTGGCCAACTGTGCTCAGCCATGCCACACCTCGTCAAGCCTTAAGCCCTGCTGGTTGTTGCTTAACCCTGTGAGCCTTGCTACGACCTGGTAAAGTTTGCCAAGCGTTGCTAAGTCCTGGGGAAATCCTGCTAAACCCGACGGGGGCCTGCCAGCCACTGCAAAATCCTGGTCGGCTCGGGTTGTTATACAGAAAAGCCTGATATGTCCTTGTGCGCCCTGCAGGGACCTGGTCTGTTGACTATAATTTGCTAAACTCTGCAAAGCCCTTCCAAGCTTAGCACGCCTTGCTAAGCAAAGCTAAGCTCGGCAAACATTGCTCCGTCCTGCTAAGCCTTGCTGACCCGTGCTCGGCCTTGGGCAAACTTTGCTCAGCCATGCGAGCCCTTGTAGAACCCTAAGCTCTGCTGGGTTTTGCTGAGCCCTGCGGGGTCCTGCAAAGACTTGATAGATATTGGTAAGCCTCGGTGTGCCCTGCGAATATCTGGTAAGCCCTGCTAAGACCGACAAAGGCCTGCCATCCCCTGCAAAGCCCTGGCCAGCTCTGCAACGCCTTGCTAAATCCTGGTGCGCCCTGCTCAGACCTGGTAAGCTTTGCTATGTCCTTCTAAGCATTGCTGAGCCCTTCTACGCCTGGTAGACCTTGCGAACCCCAGTTAGACTTGGAAGGCCTTGCAAGGCCCTGCGGAGCCTTGCTGATCCTTGCTCAGCCTTTCGCGAGCTGTGCTTAGCACTGCTGCTCCTTGCGAAGCCTTATGCCTTGCTGAGCTGTGCTGGTCCCTATAAAAAACCGGCAAGGCTTGCCCAGCCTTCGCAAGTCCTGCTCAGGCCTCGGCCGACCGACCGAGCCTTGCGCGAAGCCCGACCGAGCCTGATTAGCACTGCGCCCCCCCCCCCCGCAACCTCTGCAAAGTCCTGCAAAGTCCTGGCGCGCCTTGCTGAGCACTGCGAGCCATCGCTAAACCCTTGCAAGCTCTGCAAAGCCTTGCTAAGTCCGTGTGCGCCCTGTTATGCCCTGGCAGACGTTGCTCAGACCTTCTAAGCGTTGCTAAGCCTTGCTAAGCCCTGGTGAACACTCATAGGCCCACCGCGCTCTGCTCAACCCTGGTTAGCTCTGCAAAACCCTGCCAAGCCCTGCTAAGCCAGAGTCCGCTATATGCGGGGTCCGGGATATAAGAAAACGCATAAGCAAACCTTCGAAGGACCCAACCATGTGCAGTTGTGAATACCGCAATTGTGCTGGGTGGTGGCGGACGCATGCGGGCGGTGCCACTGGGACCTTCGGTGGGGCCCCCATGGGGCCACGAAGCGCTGTACTGGATGGGTGAAACGAAGGGAGCAATGGCTGTACTGGGTGGTAGTGGACGCATGCGGGCGGTGCCACCGGGACCTTCGGTGGAGCTCCGAATGGGGCCACGAAACGTTGTAATGGGTTGGTGAATCGCAGGGGGCAAGGGTTGTGCTGGTTGGTGGTGGACGCATGTGGGCGGTGCCACTGAGACCTTCGGTGGAGCTCCCTATGGGGCCACGAAACGCTGTAATTGGTGGGTGAAAAACAGGGAGTAAGGGCTGTGCTGGGTGGTGGCGGACGCATGCGGGCGGTGCCACTTGGACCTTCGGTGGAACCCCCATATGGGGCCACGAAGCGCTGTACTCGGTGGGTGAACCGCAAGGAACAAGGGCCGAGTTGGGCGGTGGCAGACGCATGCGGGCGCTGCCACTGGGACCTTCCGTGGAACTCCCCATGGGGCCACGAAACGCTGTGCTGGGTGGCTGAATTGCAGGGAGCAAGGGCTGTGCTGGGCGGTGGCGGACGCACGCGGGCGCTCCCACTCGGTGCTTCGGTGAAGCTCCCTATGGGGCCACGAAACGCTGTCCTGGGTGGGCGAAACGCATGGAAAAAGGAGGACGGAGGGAAGGAGGGGAAGGAGGGGGAGGAGGAGGAGAGGAGAAGAGGAACGCGGGGACGGTCCCTTCAAAACGAGGACCCAACACCACGGGATGGTTGGGAAAAACTGGACGTCCCCCTCGTCTGTTTTTGTTGTGTATATTATATTTGTTGGAGGGGCGGGAAGACACATCCCACCCACACACACACACATACACACCACCCACACACACACGAACAGAAAACAGAGCGAGGAAGAGAGCAACGAAACGTAGAGAGAAGGTTCGACAGCCTGAATCTACTCCACATGCACCTGTCCTCGGAAAACGACCAGAGCCAAACCTCATCCTTCTAGGGCACCTCTCCAGCCCGATCGATCCGATGCGGGGCCCGGGGCCCGAGACCGGGCGAAATCATCCGGCCTTCACAAACATGCGACGCCAGGATCTCAGGGTCCGCCCGGGCCCCCCAGCGCGCCGCGCGCGCGCGTGCGGGGGGGTGGGGGTCCAGGGACACGAGCAGCATGGCTGCGGCGCCCGTCCCGACGCATAGCGCCTCTCGCGCGGCGGCGTCGGCGGCTGGAGGGGAGGGGCAGGATCAGGTCATGACCGGCAACGATAGGGGGAGGACCCGCTCGGGGGGTGAAATACCGAGCTGGAATCGGCTATCCATCGCCGATGGAATAGCGGTTAGCCCCCGATAGCAAAACCGTAAACTCCTGAGCGGGGTGGGCTATCGAGCCCCTATCGTGGATCACTGCGGGTCGAAGGCTATCCCTCTTAACGTTGCCCCTGCAATCAGCATCGAATCGGGAAATCGGATCAAGCCGCGTCGGCACAAAACCGGAATCGAATCGGGTCGGCCGCGCCAAGTTGCATAGCAACGCCATGCGAACATCGGGCTGCATCGGATCGTCGGAAGATCGGAGTCGAAACGGAGCGGGCCGGCGGGAATCGCGGTCGAATCGGCCCGGCGTGCTCGAGACGGACCCTGCACGGCGTGAGGAGGCTCGGGGATCGAGGCTCCTGGACGCGCGTGGCGCTCGGGGCCGGGCCCTCGTGGGGGCGCCTCTCCGCGGCGGGGGTCCAGGTGGGGGGGAGGGGGCTCGAGGACACCGAGGCTTCCCGACGCGGTTGGCCACCTCGGGAGGGTGCCCTCGCGGCGGAGGGAGGGGGGGGGGCGCCCTTCTGCGGCGGCGGCGGCCACGAGGGGCAGGGGACGCGCTCGGCCTTCGGGGGGCGCCCTTGGGCGTGGCTGAAAGGGGGGGCGAGAACTTTTGGGGGATCCCCGGCCCTCCTCCCCCTCTGCCTCCGGGGGGCAATTGGGGGCCACTCTGAGGCCCTAAGGTGCACGAGAGGTGCACCCCGCGTTTCCGGGGGCATCCGGGAAGGGGGGTGTCCAAGAGGGGGAGGCGCGTCGTGGCCCAAGGCACGGGCGCGCAAGGGGAGGGGGGGGGGGCAGGGCCAGGGGACGCTCTGAAGAAGAGGGGGCCATGAAATGCGGGACAAATCATGGCCCCAGCCATGATATGCCCTCCCCCAGCCCCTGTCACCACCCCCTTTTGGCCGCCCCCGGCCATTACGCAACGCCCGACGCCCTCGTGCTTGGTCCTGCCCAGGCTGCGCTGCGGCCTGAGGGCCACGTCCCTCCCAGATGTCGGTCAGCCGAGGGCACGCGCTCGTGGCTGAGACGGGGGTGATGGAAGGAGAAGGAGATTCAAGAAAGCCTTTGCCCCCAGCATCCAGAGTCGGTGTCTGGCTTTCTCTGCACACGCACACACACCACGCAGGATCTCACCGTGCTCCTCCTGCTCCCCCTTTTTCACGCTCACTCACACTCTCACTCGCTCACCCACCCACCCACTCGCTCACTCACTGACTCACCCATTCATCACCATCCTGACTCACGCACGCACTCACTCGTCACCATAACTCATCACTCACATCACTATCGCCGCCACCATCGTCATCATAATCACTATCAACAGGCCGTCATGATCATCGACCATCAGTCCGAAGGAAGTGTGAGGAAGTCTCGAGCGGGAGCACCCTCCATAAGGGCCCCCCACTGCATGTTCGAATCCGAGGCGGGTCATCGGCGTACCATAGCAGGCACAGCGCTTGAGCAGCCCAGGGAGCTTCGTCTGTGAGTGAAGTGTGAGGAAGTCTCGAGTGGGAGCACCCTGCTTCAGGGGCCCGCACTTCATGTTCGAATCCGAGACGGGTCATCTGACCATCATAGAAAGCACAACACGAGAGCACCCCACATATCCTCGTCTGTGAGTGAAAAATAATAATGGAATCTCGAGCGGGAGCCCCCTCCCAAAGGGCCCCGCTTCATGTTCGAATCAACAGCGGGTCATCGGCCTACCATGGAAGGCATAGCAATTGATCACCCCAAGGAGCCTCGTCAGTGAGTTCATAATGAGGAAGCCTCGAGCGGGGAACCCCCTCCCTGAATGCCCCGCACCTCACGTTCGAATCCGAAGCGGGTCATCGGCCGACCAAAGCAAGCATAGCACTTGACCACACTCATCTGTGAATGATGTCTGAGGAACTCTCGAGGTGGAGCGCCCTCTATGAGGGCCCGGCATATCATGATCGAATCCGAAGCGGGTCATCGGCGTACCCTAGGGTACATAGCACTTGAGCACCCTATGGAGCTTCGCCTGCCAGTGATTTGCGGGAGAATCTCGGGCGGGAGCACCCTCTCTGAAGGACCCGCACTTCATGTTCGAATCCGAGACGGGTCATCGACGCACCCTAGCAAGCATAGCACGTGAGCGCCCAATGGAGTTTCGTCTGTGACTGAAATGCGGGAAACCTGGAGCGGGAACCCCCCTAGAGGCACCGCAGTTCATGTTCGAATCCGAGGCGGGCAATCGGCGCACCATAGGAAGCATAGCACCTGAGCGCCCAAAACAATCTCGTATGTGAATGAGTTCGGGGGAAGTCTCGACAGCGAACCCCTTCCAGAAGGGCCCCGCACTTGGCGTTCGAATCCGAATCGGGTCATTGGACGGATACCAACCACAGGAAACAGAGCACTGGAGCATCCCAGCGGACCTCGTCACTGACTGACTTGCGAGGAAGTCTCGCGCGGGAGCACCATCCCTGAAGGGGCCCAAAAATTCATGTTCGAATCCGGTGCGGTCTATCGGCGCACAGTGGCAGGCATAGCACTTGAGCACCCCAAACATACTCGTCTGTGAATAATGTGTGAAGAAGTCACGTGCGGGGAACCCCTCCATGAAGGCCCCGCAATTCATGTTCGAATCTGGGGCGGGTCAGCGGCCTACAAGGCATAGCGCGCGCTTGCCTGCAAAAGCGTCGTTTGCGACAGGGACATTCAAATGGGAACCCCTTCCGCATGGGCCCCTCGCATCATGTTCGAATCCGGGGCGGGTCATCAACGCACCCAAGCAAGCACAGCAATGGGAACACATCAAAGGGTTCGCATGTGAATCAACCGTGGGGAAGCCTCGAGCGGGAGTCCCCCTGAATGTCCCGCAGTGCACGTTCGAATCTGAGGCGGGCCGTCGGCAGGCCAAAGCAGGCATAGCACTTGAACGCCTCAACGCGCCTCGTAGGTGAACAAACTGTTGGACAATTTCGAGCGGGGGGTCCTCCCTGAGGGCTCCGCGCTTCACGTTCGAATCCGCGGCGGGCCATCAGCGCACCGTAGCTGGCATAGCACTTGAGCACCTCAACTGTGAGTGATTTGCAGGAAGGACATCTCGAGCGGGAACCCACCAACAAAAACCCGAACTTCATGTTCGAATCAGAGAAAAATCATCGGCCGACCATAGCAGGCACAGCGCTTGAGCACTCCAAAGTGCCTCGTCGGTGAGTGCACTGCGGGGCCTGCAATTCACGTTCACTGCCTTCCGGATTGGCCTTGTCGGACTTGGGTACAGAGGAAACCCTTCGGCCACATGTATGAAGAACATGTTGATCCTCTGGCCGCCTGCGCGAGCATTCCTGGAACGCGGGCCGCCGGTGTCCTTGCGGGAGGCGCTCTGGAACTTCGACACGACAGCAGTCAGGTCCAGGTCTGAAGCGGAGCAGCTCGCGGCAGAGCTAGGCTTCGCGCTGCCTCCCGCTTGAACGCAGCCGCGACAAGCTCGAGACCTTCGAAATTGTCCCAACGGTTGCCCACGCGCCCCAGCGCTTCGCGGGGTTGTCCCAACGGCATGGCCCGCGGGGTTGCCCCAACGGCTTCGCGATCTGGCCATCGGAGAACACGCGCATGCTGGCAGAAGCGGCGACAGCACCGAGAAACATCGGCTCGCGCGCCCTGGCAAGGGAGGCGGGGGAGGTGGATAGGGGACAGGGGCCAGGAGGACGAAGAGGATGCAGACCAGGAAATGGGAGGAGGGCCCCCGCTAGGACGAGAAGAAAAAGGGCAATGTTAACACAGGAAAAGAGACTCGGCATTCACAACGATGACGATGAGCACTTTCAGATTAGTTTGGGAGATTATCACGTGGGGTCCCTAAGTCGGAATAGTTGTTGCGTGTTCGGCAATCGGGTAGGCCGATGGCGCTGCATTCCCCACGCCTCTCCCCGCCCTGGCCCTAGCCAAATCAATGGTTTCATTCTACAGGTTGGTGACTCAAAATTCAGCCACATCACTGTCAACTATACCAAATGACTGTCATCGAACCCGCAAAAAGTAGCATGGCGATCCACAATTGGTATCGTCATCGCCTCTGTGGTCACCCTCATCATCGTGACCAACCGCATGGCATGTGTTCTTAATTTGGCCATAGCTTCTTAAGTCGCCCCCGTCAGAAGGAAGCATCAGGGCGCGAGGAACAGGGGTTAGATTTAACCAGTCTCGAACTTATCCCTATCCCTAAGATGGGCGAGCAAAAAGCGAGGACAACCTTAGGGATGTGCTCGCAGAAACTGAGGGAATCCTTAAGGTCGGCACCGAGGTGCGGTGATTCCAAACACAGGGATAGGGATACGTTTCGAACTGGTAATGTTTCGAACACGCGTGCGTGCATCCAGCCAATGTGGCTTGTGACATGACCAGCGTTCTGCTGATCGAGCCGTAGGCCTTCGCGCATCTCGGCATCTAATCCTCCTCCGCCTCCCCCTCCCCCTCCCCCTCCTCGCTCCTCGACTCCTCGCCCCTCCTCGCACCTCGTCTCCTCGCCCCCCGCCATAGCTCGCCTCCCCCTCGCCGCTCCTCGCCCCTCGCGTCCTCGCCCCTCGCGTCCTCGCCCCTCCTCGCCCTACTGGCCCCTCCTCGCCCCTCCTCGCCCTCTGCGCCTCTCCCCTCGCCCATCCTCGCAGGATCAGCCAGCATCGAATCGCCGACGAGTTCGGAGCGGATCGGGCCGGGTATGAGCCCGCGACACTGGATCGACTCGATCGGATCGATCGGATTGAGATGGGCCTCCCCTCGCCATCCGCACCTCCTCGCCCTTTCTTGCCCCTCCTCGCCCCTCTCCTCCTCTTCCTCTTCCTCGCCTGGCCGTTCGCGCCCCTCCTCGCACAGCCTCGCTGCTTCGCCCAGCTCGCCCTCAGGTACAGCACCTGCTGCGACACCAGCGCTGGCACGGACTGCAGCGCCGAGCGCAGCACCGGCACCGAGACGCAACCACCGAGGCTCACCACCGATGTGCCACGCCGAGGGCAACACCGGGCGCAACGCACCGAATGGAGCTCGTCACCGAGCTGGAACACCGAGGCTCAATACCGAGCGCAACACCGAGGCTGGACTTGGGGGACCAACCGATATCGATGCCGCTACTCCCCAGACCTCTTCTGGGGCGCGTTCCGACCAGAAGTAGGAGAATTCAGCCGCGGCGACGAGGGCTCTCCACGACGAGCAGCGGTATTGGTAGCTTTACCCCCTGAGTACTTACTCAGACGAGGCCAGGATAGGGACAAAACCTGACCAGGTCAAAACGGGGATGCTTGAGATCCGGCGGTTCTGGAGGATGTATTGGGCGCCGCGGCCTTCTCACAGCATTGCGGAACGTTCTGAGAGCATTCCAGAACGCTCTGGAACGATGCATCCCTGTCCTAGCCCCGCCCGAAGTAACACTCGGCGGCAAGCTCGGGGGGGAAGTAAGAAGGGGCGAGCCTCCTTAGAAGGCTCAGAGCACTTCTGAGAAGGTACCGAACACTTCTCAGGTCAGAAGGCCAGGGAAGGCTTCTGAGAAGTCCCGCCGCCTCCTGAGAGGGCCTTCTCCTTCTCACTTCCTCCCCTCGCTCGCCGCCGACGTCTGAGAGAAGCAAGAACCTCTAATACAAACACTGCTTGGCAACTTCCGGTTTGCTCTGTCGCTTCCTCTTGCCCCCCGCTTCCCCCCGGCACTGGGGGCCACCCCAAATACCTCCTGCGCACCGGGCTGCAACACACGGCGGGGCGGCGAGCGAGGGGGAGAGTGAGAAGGAGGAGGCCTTCTCAGAAGGCGGTGGGACTTCTCAGGGGCCCTCGCGCCTTCTGAGAAGATGGTCCTGCCTTCGGGGAAGGCTTAGAAGGCTCCTCGGAAGGCCGGGGGACTTCCGAACCTTCTGAGAAGGCCCTCTCCTTCTCCCTTCCCCCCCCTCCCTCGCCGCCGAAACACACAACCGCTGGCACCACCGCGAGCACCGAGCGCCCAGGAGCGGGCGGGCAGGGGCGGCGCCAGCGGGACGCCGCGCACGCCCCCGCGGAGGCCCTCGTCCAGCGCGCCCGGGGCGGCCCAGACGCACGCCTGGCGGGCCCGCCGCCGACGACGACGACGACGACGACGACGACGAAGACGACGACGACGACGACGACGACGACGACGACGAAGACGACGGGGTCGCCGCCGCGTGCTCTGGGGCCGCCACACGGCGGCGTGAAACAAAGGAGGGGGAGCGACGAGCGAGGGGCAGGGGAAGAGAGACAGAGCGACGGTGCAGAGCAGCAGTGTGCGCCCGTGGGCAAGACGAAGGCACGAGGAGGATGCGTTCGGATGAGGATAGATTCGGATGGGGAGGAGGGAGAACACCACTCGACGAGGGTTACCACTCGACGGTCCGCCTCGACGAGGAGGAGGAAACCACTCGACGTTTCGCCTCGACGGGGGGGGAGATCGACCACTGATCGCCGATTGGGGCAGTACAGCCCGCCCAGGAATGTGCAATTTCGCCATCGGGAGGCCTGTCGCCAATCCATCGGCGATGTACCGCCAATTCCAAATTGATGGTTCCGACCCTCCCGATTCCATATCGATGGTTCCGTACCGTTGCGCCTCAGAAGAGGATCGACCGTTTGAGAGGCGGAAATAAATCGAGGTCCACCGTCCGGGAACGGACGTCATGGCAACCCCGCGGGCGGTGGATATCATTTTCGCGCCAAACAGGCCAAAGATAGACATATCCATCGCCCACCGAGGTCCCCGCGTGGAAGCCCGCCCGTGCCGATTCCCACGCACCCGCAGCCCCTGCCTCGAGGAAAGGG
Organism: Prorocentrum cordatum; assembly: GCA_963575745.1. Classification (NCBI taxonomy): domain Eukaryota; class Dinophyceae; order Prorocentrales; family Prorocentraceae; genus Prorocentrum; species Prorocentrum cordatum. The sequence goes on along the minus strand of CAUYUJ010002224.1, from coordinate 697,834 downwards.
CGGAGGGAATCCTCCATCCCCTGGGAACAAGACTTGAGCGAAGGTGGCCATCGGAAGACGGACGGCAGAGACGGCGACAGCGATGATTCAAACACGTGCGGAACACTGAACTGTCCACCGCCCACCGAGGTCCCCGAAGATCGATCACCCCCCCGAAGATCGATCACCCACCCGAGCGGTAAATCTAGGCCCCGCGCCTCTCCTGGCGGCACCCCCTGCGGGGGAGGGCCGCAGCCGACGAAGGCAGGCTGAGGATACGTCGGAAAACGCTCAGAGCCCACGGGCCTCGAGGGTGCTCCAGGCGCCGCGGCCTTTCCAAAGCATTCTGGGGCGCTCCGAGAGCGTTCCGGAACGTTCTGAAGCGATGGATCCTCAGCCCAGGCCTGCCCGAGAGAGACGATCCAGCTTCGAGGATATCCTTCGTGGAGGCACGAGTTGCTGGAGCGGCCTCAGGTCATTGGGTAAATGCTTGGTCCGTAGGTCACTTGGTACGAAGCGACCGCCTGGCCCGAAGGCAAAGCGAATGCAGTGCATCGCCGATGCATCGTCGATGCATCGGCGATGCACTGCGACGTCGGCGATACATCGGCGCGGAGAAAATCGGGCCCTGCATCGAGCCGCAGCGCCGATGCATCGGCGACACGGCGCGAACCTCCGACCCCACCTGCTCGGACCCCACCTGGGAGGCCCGGGACCTGTGAGCCTCGCAGAGTCAGAAGCATGTGCACAGCGGTGCGGCGACGGGCGGTGGCGACGGGCGGCCACAGGCCCCGCCGGGCCGATGTGCAGGCCCAGTTCCTGATTCGGCGGCGAGCCCGGGGCGGCAGTGCGAAGGGGCGGGCCTGCTCAGAAGGCTCGGAAGTCCCCCGGGCCTTCTGAGAAGTACTTTCTGAGCCTTCCCCGAAGACACCGAACACTTCTCAGAAGGCTCGGAGGGCTTCCGAGCCTTCTGAGAAGACCTTTTCCTTCTCACTCCCCCCCCCTCCCTCACTCGCCGCCGATCACTGGGCTGCAGCGGCCTGTCCAGGGCCTGCTCCAGAAGGTCAGCCAGCCGCTTGAGAAGGCCTTGTCATTATTACTTCCCCCCCCTCGCTCGCCGCCGACTTATGAGAGCAGTGGGAACCTCTAAGTGCAAGCACTGTTTGGCAACTTCCAGTTTGCTCTGTCGCTTCCTCGTGCTCCCCAGATCCTCGGGCTCCGGGGGCAACCCCAGATACTTCTTGCATCAACAAAAAACATGACACAGATCCGCAACTCTGTCTTCAGCACGAAATCGAGTGCCTCAAGGCTCATGCAGTTCTGAGGGGTGGATGGAGGGGTCCTAAGGTTCCCTAGGGCCCAGACCACGAATTTACCGAAATTCATGGGCGCTCCTGGGCGTTTCCAGGCTGACCCGCGTGGGCCTCTGGGATGGTCCTCTTGCCCAGCAGGGCCCCAAAAATTGCCAAGAAAGCCCCAGGAGGCCGTCCAGACAGTCCAAGAGGGCCCAGACTCCTCGAAAGATAGCTCCAAGACGCCCAAGATGGCCTCCAGACGGCCCAAGACGCCTCCAAGACACCCCAATAGGCATCCAAGAGCACTCCCAAGAGGCCCACATGTTTTTCGCCCCCCCCGTCATGCCGAGTCCGCCTCCGATCGCTGCGCCCTCTTCCCAACGTAGTTGAAGAAACCCTCCAGGGAGCCGAGGTCGTGGCCGGCGGGGTCGTAGACAGGTGCGCCGACGGCCCTTGAGTCACAGTACTGCTCCCAAGTTTGACTCAGCTGGGGCGCACTTCTCAGCGAGGGCTGCTGAGAAGTCCCGCCGCCATCTGAGAGAGCCTTCTCCTTCTCACTTCCCCCCCTCGCTCGCCGCCCAGGTGATGCGGTGCGGAGGCACTGGGTGGAGGAGGCACTGACCAGCTGGTCGCCAACATGCGCCTGGTGGTGCTGGAGCACGACGAGCTGCTGGAGTTTGCGGATGCCGGCGACAGCCAGGAGGCGGCCGAGTGGATGGCCGCAGGTGCGGCCCTGGCGCACCTGGAGGCCTGGCTGCTGGAACAGATCGAGGCGTTCGGCCCGGGCTCTGCGGCGGCCGAGGGAGAGGGCGCGGTGCCGGGCGCTGAGGCTGACCAGGCCAAGCGCGGGGGCACCGCGGCGCTGGACGCACCAGCAGATCGAGCCGAGCAGGGCGCGGCTGCTGGATCCGAGCACGGCGCGGGCGGGGCAGGCGAGGGGGCTGCAGCTCCGGGCGCTGTGGCAGGCCGAGCCGAGCCCAGCGCAGGGGCTGGCACGTCCAGCGGCCGCGTCAGGATGCTGACGAACTTTGGAAAGTTCAAGGCTGGCCAGGTCTACAAGGTGATCGGCCACAACCTGCTGGTGGGCCGTGGCGACGAGAGGCATCCGCAGCTGTTGTCGAGCCAACGAAGACTGCGGCGGGGGGGCCGGCGGCGACGGGCCGACGCCGAGGGTCTGCCGAGGCCGTGGCGGCGGAGGGCCGAGGGGCCGGAGGCCGACGGGGGCGCGAGGGGCCCCAGGCTGCTAGCGACGGCGAGGGGCCCACGCCTGCGGAGGAGCCCAAGGACGTCGTGCTCCCCGGCGGCCTGGACGGGGCGGAGTCCGCGGCGACATATCGAACTCGAACCGACATGTCGAGCTCACCAAAAGCGCCACAAGAGGGGCCCCAGAGATGAAACACGAACCGACATGTCGAGCTCACCGCCCCGAGAGGCACAGGGAGGCTCCAAAAGGACCCAAGAACCCCGCCGAAAAAGACCCGAAGAAGCCCCCGGGAGACCCCCAGGAAGCCTCAAGAGGCTCCCAAGAAGCCCCCACGAGGCTTCCAGGAGGCCTCAAATCTGCTCCAGAGGGGCATCCCCGAGAGCAGTCCGAGGAAACCCCAAGAAACGTCCACGAGGCCGCTGACGCGCAGCGTGACACGGGGACAGAACGCGCAACGTGCTTTGTGACGGCGCGAGATCGCTGGCTTGTCTGATCTTTCTCCTTGTATGTCTTCTCTTCCTATCGCCTATGTCCAATTGTGGGCGTTTTTCTTTATTCTACATTTCGACATTGGGCGGGAAGGGGGGGGGTCTGGCTCCAGACCTCTGCTTAGTGCGACTGTTTGCAACAGTGCGTCCTATGGGGGAGACTCCGCCTTGCTCGAAACAGGGGCAAAAAACAGCCAAGATCCATCCACTCCAGGGGGGGGGAGGGGGAGTCCGAGGGCCCGCGCCGATCGGCAAAACAATGAATAAGATAACGTTCACATGTTTCATAATCTGGGATTGTTTGGGCCCTCTTGGTAAGTCTTGGGAGACTCTCGGGACGTCTTCGGGCCCTCGTAAGCCTTCTTAAACACCGGTTGGGAAGCTCGCGGGCCGTGTCGGAACGACACCAAGACGACGTCGACAACATCTCATTGTTGCGAGGATGTCCCATACAAAATCGCTATGTGGGGGGCAATAGTGATGCCAAGACGATGTCAGCAGCATGTCATTTAGTGAGAAAATGTCCCTGGCGAAATCGCAATTGTGGGGCAAGCCCGACACCACGACGATGTCGACAGCATCCCTATTGTGTGAGGGTATCCCTGGCAAAATCGCAAAGTTCGGGAAAAACGACGTCGACAACACCACATTTGTGTGAGGACGTCCCTCGCGAAATCACCGGTGATGGCAAGGCCGAAACAAAGACGACGTCGATGAAGTTCAATTTGTGTGAGGATATCCAAGCGTCACCGCAAGTTCGGGCGCAAGTAGGGCGTGCAAGATCCATCGTGTTGGGTTATGGTGGGCCGTCTTGTGAGGCCTTCCAAGAGCGAGCCCAACACATCTCAGTTGCTCGAGTAACCAGTCGACTCTTGGGGCGGGACATGCTAACCCCCATCAATGTATTCCCTGGTTTCGTTTCTGCCAGCTAACGGATTGCACGTTGTGCGCGCTTTCCGTCATCAGCCGCACATTGCAGTCGGGTGCTTGGAATGTTAGATCTCAAGTCGGCGTGGAACACGTGGCCCAGCCCGCCGGGCCACCTGGAGAGCCGCCGAAAGTACATTTCCCGTGGTCCATATCGCTTCCAGGACGGCCAAAACGGCTCCAAGATGGTCTCCCAGATGCCTCCAAAACGGCCAAGATGACCCCAAGATCGCCCAAGGTCGCCGCAACATGAATCCAAGCGAGCCCAAGATGCACTCAAGGCGGCGTAAGACTGCCGTAAAGTGGCCCACGACGGCCCGAGAGGCTCCTTCAGGAACCCCCCAAGACGGCCAAAGAGCATCCGAAACGTCCTCCACGGGGGCAAAAAAATAAAATCATTGATTGCTTCATATTGTTTCTACGGATTTGGGCGTTTGTCTCTATTCGGTTGCCGACGGCCCAAGGCCGCCCAAGGCCCCCACGATCGCCGAAGGGACCTGCAGGGTGGCCCCGCAAGGTGGCCCCAGTGACGGCACAAGAGGTCCCCAAGAACGGCTCGAAGGGGCCCCACGGACGGCACAAGAAGCCTCCAAGACCCCACGATGGCCCCCACGATGGCCTCCGACACAGTCAACATAACGCGAATTACCCCAGCAAAGCAACCGAATCTTAGCTATGGTGTGGGCGGACGGGCGCCTGAACTTTCGGCTTGCGAGAACGGCCTCATCATACTGCTGATGAAGGTGACGTCCGTGATGTCGTCATGGTGGCACGGACGCGCTTTGAACAGCAGTAGGGACAGAACGACCCCAATCCTGGCAGCAGGGAGGGTGAGATGCCGATGGCCCTGTCACACTTTCTGGACCTAGGGCAGCGGGAACGATGAGAATTCGATACGCCCGCCACCGAGAATAGCTCAAAAGGGGTGACATCGAGCCAAAACACCGTAACGAATCTCATTTCTGAATCTGTGAGAGCTGAGATCGATCCAGAACACTCGGCCCCCCTGTTGGAGATCTTGGTGAAAATAATACTTCAACAGAACCGGAGCTATAACACCATGGTGACTTGCATGTCTGGACCAATCGAGCCAGAGCACCATAGTGAGTCTCATTCCTGGACCTGGGAGGGTTGATGTCGAGCCAGAACCCAGACGACCATTGTGAGCATCATGTCTGGACCACATCGAATCAAGACACAATAGAAAGTCTCATGCCTGGATTTGGGAAAGCTGAGATCGAGCCAAAACATAAAAATAAGCTTCACTTCTTGACTAACTCGAACAGGAACACCATAATGATTCTCAGTTTGGGATACGCGGGGGCTGCTTGAAATCGAGCCACTCGGCACCTTCAATGTGGAGATTCGAGCGACAGGAACCCTCGAACCGAAATCGAGCGAGAACACAAAATATATTCACTCCTGGACCACATCGATTCAGAACACCATACTGAGTCTCATTTCTGGATCTGACAGGACAGAAATCGAACCAGAACGAATTCGTGAGCCTTTTTTCTGGAACAAATCGAAGGAGAACATCAGAGCGAATCTCATTCTTGATCTGCGGGGCCTGAAATCGAGCTGGAGCACATGGCGCGTCGATTCCGGGCTTCCCCTGTGGAGGTTCAAGTCAACGGAGCCCAAGCCAGAGCACTAAGTGAGTCTCACTTCTGGGCCACATCGAGGGTCATGGAGGGTCTCATTTCTGAATCTCACGGGGCGAAATCGAACCAGAATGCCGTATTGAGCCTCATTTCTGGATCAGCGTGAACGTCATTTCTGGATCTGCGAGGGCTGAAATCGAGGCGAACACCATTGTGAGTCGATTATGGAAAGCCGACGGACCGACGAGACGCCTTCCCCAGGCCTCCCCATGTGGAGGTCCAAATGAAAGAAAATCAAGCCAGAGCACCCTAGTGAGCTTCAATTCTGCACCAAATCGAGCCAGAACACCATTGAGAGTCCCATTGCTGGATCTGGGAATGCTGACACCAAGACCAAACACCACAGTGAGTCGCACTGCTGAGCCACATCGAGCAAGAACACCATGGTGAGACGCAGTTCTGGACCAGATTGAGCCAGAACACCACAGTGAGCGCTGCCAACATATTCCAAGCCGAGCCGCCGCGCCCGTGAGACGCCTCCCCCCGCCCCGCCCCTGTGGAGATTCTGGTGAGAGGAAACTTGGGCACCTGGAAGAACCCTCAAGCGAAACCCCACCAGGGAAACAGAAACCCAAGATGGCCGCAAGATGTTCCCCAGACGGCCCAGGATGCATCCAAGACGGCCCCAAATGGCCTTCAGATGGCTCAAGGCGGCCCAAGAGGCCGCCAAGAGGCCTCCAAGAGGGCCCCAGCGGCGGCCTCCATGAGTCTTCCAGGAAGCCCAAACAAATCAAATCATAAGTAATTAGCCCGGCGAAGGACCCAGCCATACGTAGTTGTGAGCACCGCAGTTGTGGGTATCGTCTTCGGTGGAGCTCCCTGTGGGCCACGAAACGCTGCACTGGGTGGAGGAGACGCATGCGAACTTTGCCACTGGGGCGTTCGGTGGAGCTCCCTATGGAACGCGAAACGCTGTACTGGGTGGAGACACGCATGCGAACTTTGCCACTGGGGCCTTCCGCAGGGTTCCCTATGGGCCACGCAACGCTGTGCTGAGTGCGGGAGACGCATGCGAATTGTGCCATTGGGGCCTTCGGTGGAGCCCCATATGGTCCTCGAAACGCTGCAATTCTTGGGGGCCTTCGGTGGAGCACCGTATGGGGCACCGAAACGCTGTACTGGGTGGGGGAGACGCATGCGGACGGTGCCACTGGGTCCTTCGATGGAGCTCCCTGTGGGGCCACGGAACGCCGTACTAGGTGGGGTGGGCGCACGCGGAAAGGAGCAATGAGGCCTTCGGCGGAAGGTCCCTGTAAGGCCACGAAGCGATATTCTGACTAGGGGAGACGCATGCGGACGGTGCCACTGGGGCCGTCGGTTAAGCTCCCTATGGGGACACGAAACGCTGCACTGGGTGGGGAGGGCGCGTGCGAACGGTAGCACTGGGGCCGTCGGTGGAGCCCCCTATGGTGCCACGAAACGCTGTACTCGGCGGTGCGTGACGCACGCGGGCGGTCCCACTGGGACCTTCGGTGGAACTCCCTATGAGGCCACGAACACTGTGCTGGGTGGTGCGTGACGCATGCGGGCGGTGCAAATGGGGCTTTCGGTGGAATTCTCTATGGAGCCACGAGGCGCTGTACTGGGTGGTGCGTGACGCATGCGGGTGGTAGCACTGGGGCCGTCGGTGGAGCTCCTGTGGGGCCACGAAACGCTGTGCTGGGTGGTGCGTGACGCATGCGGGCGGTCCCACTGAGGCTTTCGGTGGGGCTCCCTATGGGGCCACAAAACGCGTGCTGGGTCTGAAAAAACGGGCGATGATGACGATGGCAATGGGAGGAGGGAGGAGGGAGAGGAGGAGAGGAGGAGTGAGGACGCGGGGCGCTGTCTCTTCAAAATGAGGACCCAACACCACAGGATGGTTGGGAATGATGATGAGGACGGGTGGAGGGAGGAGGGGGAGGAGGAGAGTAGTGAGGACGTGGGGCGCTGCCTCTTCAAAACGAGGACCCAACACCACAGGATGGTTGGAAATAAATATGTTCTGTCAGTGGTTGAAGGGTTGTGGCTTTTGCTCCTTTTCGGCTTCCGACGGCCCGACGAAGTCTCAAGATCGCCTGCGGGGCCTCCAAGATGACCGCATGACGGCACGGCCCCAAGAGGGACAAAAGGCGCCCAAGATGGCTTCTAAGCCGACCAGGATGGCCCCAGGAGAGCCCAAGATGGCCGCAGGATGTACCCGAGACGACCCAAGATGCACTCGACACGGCGCAAGATGGCCTCCAGATTGCCAGAGACAACCCAAGAGGCCCCCAAGAGGCCACCAACACGGCCAAAGATGCCTCCATGAGGTCCTCCAAGAGGGCCCCAAGACACCAAAATGATTGGTTTGCCTCAGGTGTTCAGCGGAGTTGTGTGTTTGCATCGTTCCTTCCTTCCGACGGTCCAGGACGGCCCGAGGGGCGCCCCAAGTGCACCCAAGAGGCCCCCCCATGAACCCCATGACGGCCCCAAGCAGGCCCCAAGACGGCCCAGGAAGTCACCAAAACGCCAAAGGTGGCCTCCGCGACGGCCCGGAAGCGCCGGAAGAAGGCTCCAAGGCGGCGCATAATGGTCTCCGAGACGGCTACGGACGGCGTCAGACAGGCCAGGAACGGCCCCGAAGGACGCGCCAAAGGCCCCCAAGAGGCCCAAGGAGACCCCTCAGAGGCCTCATAGA
>CAUYUJ010002224.1:667118-687118 GCA_963575745.1 Prorocentrum cordatum | reverse complement strand
ACGACCACCACCACCATCACCACCTCAGAGAAGCCCCAAGAGACGCCCAAGAGGCGCCCAGGAGGCGGCACAAATGCCCTTCAGAAACCCCCGAGAGCCCTCCGACGAGACCCCAAAAGGCATCCATTAGGAGTCTGACCCAAAGACAGAACACGGTGGCGGAGCGTCGTCGTCGTCGTCATCGTCGTCACCGCCCTCGTCGACGCTCCCCGCCGCCGCCGCGCGCCGCCACACTCGCTGGCGCCGGCCCAGAAAAGGAAACCGTCGTCCCCGCCGCCGCCGCCGCCAGCCACCCGCGACGCAGGCGCCGGCCCGCATACTTTGCATTTCCTTGCTTAGCAGTAGAGCAGTCAGAGACATGTGTGAAGAACATCTCGTATTAACATAGGGGCTCAAACTCTGTGAAAACAGAGAAATATCCGCTCTGGTAGCGAAGCCGTCCACGGGCGGCGGGCGCGGCCCCGCCCGCCAGGCCAGCTCGCCATCCGCGATAGCATCGCGGACCGGATCATCAGGCAAGTGATCAGCGCTACCGAAGAGGTGCGCAGCATCAACCGCTACCCCAAGGATACCAGCATCACTACGCAGACCAGCATTATCATTGGCGACCTCTTCAGCGCTTACGGCCCTGGCGAGGCGCCACCACACAAGGTAAAATACACGGACATCCAGATATCTACATCCGGCAAAATAAACGGACATCCAGATATGTGCACCAGGTAAAGTTCACGGACATCCAGATCTCAATACTTGGAAAAAACAACGGACTTCCAGACCCTACACTCGGTAAAAATCAAGGACATGCAAAACTCATTCCTTGCAGAATAACGGACTACCCTACGGATGCTCGGAATGGACGACTCCAGATCACAATCGTTGCCATTTGAAGAGAGCACGCGACAGACACCTCCCGGCTGGAAGTCAGGCATTGCCAAGCATAGTGTCAAGATTGATCCTCAACAACTATCACTCAGGTGGAGAACCAAGAATGTTGAGGATGACAGCGCGGCAGCATTCCTACTATTACAACGCCTTCAAGAAGGCGCCTACAAGCAGGCACTGAGATTCAAGGTCGAGCGACATGGGCGAGAATATGTTGGAGAGAACGCCTTCGCACAAGAAAGAACGGAAACAGATGGAGTTCATGGCACTCTGGCACAGCCCTCAGAGCTGTCACTCTGCACTCGCTGGCTGGAAAGAGAATACGGATTTCATGATCAAGACACAATCGGAAATGCGCTGGACAAATTGTTCAGTTTTACGAGAAGACCTCGGGATCTAGGACAATATATTTCAGGTTTCGAACTGGTGTACGAAGAAACAGCGGATCAAGCAGGACTGAACATCAATGCCGTCGGCAGGAACTATCTATTACTTCAAGGATGTGATGTATCGGCCAAACGGGTCGATGACATCAAACTCAAGATCGACGGCGACCTCCGACGTACAATGAGATCGAAGCGATCATGGCTCATATCGCCATGCGGTCACTGGCCCGGAAAAAATCCAGATCAGTGTGAAGGCTACTTGGTTCACTCAGAGGATGAGTGCTGGGATTACTACTGGTTTTACGATGATGGTGGACAATGGCAATATCATGAGGATGACAAGGACTGGTGGGGCGAGAAACATGCTTATTATGAGAGTTATGCACCGCCAGCGACAAAGGATGACGGAGCCTACAAAGGCACAGGCAAGAAGGGCAATCCGGGTAATTGCCGCAAATGCGGATCAAGATGGCGCAACAGCGAGGATTCTAGCCAGCTCCAAGGATAAGGACTACCAGAAGAAGAACGGCAGCAAAGGCACAAGCAATTCGAAGGGCAAGACCAAGTCGGACTCGAACGGAGGTAAAGGGCGAGGAAAAAGGTAAAGGACACAGATTTAGAAGCAAAGGACGAGGGATATCGTGGTCGAGGCAAGGGCAAGAAGAGCAAGGGCCACTACGGCGATGATTACGACGATGACTACTACTGCGACGACGATTGGAACAGTTCCCATGGCAATTCGTTCGCCACCAAGAACATGAAGGAATCCCTTTAGACACCGACACTGATGACCCATATGCACATGGACATTCACAGTGCCTCATCATGGTCTTCAGTGCAGACGGTACCCTCGTCCAGCTTGGATGAACATGAATCGCCAGATCTCGGATTCCCAGGCGCAGCAGTGAGTTCAAAAACAATACCGAAATCATCACCACAGGCAGCCGGATCCTCGACCCCTAAGACACCAAATTCGACACACGCATGAGGAGTTCGGATCAGACCTGGGATCACCAACAGCCGAGGATTTCAATGATGACGACGCTGAACTTCCCAAACAGCTACCCAAAGGCATCGCTCCTGGTGGATTGGATTTCTTAGTGCGAAGAAGTGCAGAACATGTGTTACGATCAGCACTTGGCGATGAACAGTCGCAACATCGAGCGGATCAATACCAGTTACCACAGCATTCAAGGAACGGAGCGATTTGGACTATGATACGATCCTGGAGCATCATCAAGCATCATCGGCACTGACACGGTCCGAGAATATCAACAGGAAGTGCGAGATGGTGCAAATATCGAATCCAGACCGACACGGGCGCAATTCACAAGTTCGGCGGCAAACAGACTCCCGGCACTGGCAAAGCAGTCGTACCATTGCGGATTCCAGCCATGAAAGGCAAGACGCTCACTGGAGACATGATTGGCGGTATGGGAAGTTGGCGTCCAGTACTCTTACCATTGCCGACCTCAATATTATATCGAGCAAGTATGTTTGCCGCGGCCTTTGACAATGGCGATGGCGTGTTGGTCGCATTTCCAGAAAATCGGCGACTAGGCAACAAAGCCCCACCAGTGTATATCAGGTTGTTGCCCACCGACTCCAAGCACTGTATTGTTCCGAAGGACAATCAACGCGTTCGTGAGGAAGTTGATCAACAATACCTCCATGGAGTCATCAAAGATCATCTGTAGATATTCTGGCATTTCAAACTGACTCGAGATGGCAGCGCCGCGGCAGAGTTCCAACGCGACAGAAACACCCGTGGACACTAGCACCAGAGCGAAGTCAAATTGCTTCATTGGACAGAACACCGAGACGAACGAGACGGACATTATGACACAGTTGAGGGACCTCAGCCAAAATACCAAGAATATTCGGGAGCAGAGTAAGCCATCATCACCACCGACTGGAGCGCACCATTGCGTGAATATGAAGACGGCATTCTCTGGGCATCAATGCAACAACGATAAGGGCGACCAGGACCATCAATGCCCGACGAGAAGATCAACGGTTACCAAGGCACAAGATGTCTTAAGATCTGGAGCACTTTCAAGGGCAAGAGTTACACTCGAGACCTCATACCTGACGGGCTTGACCATCGACGAGAAGCAGCGCTTCAAGACAAATCACTGCGGAATCCAAGAACACATTCTGTTCACAAGACCAAAGTGACTGCGATCACTCCACTGAACGCCGACAGTTTCCTGAACCATCTCCTGGACAACAGGATCACGAGCGTGGACATGCAAGTGCATTGCTAAGGCAGCAGTACTCTCTCGTTGTGGGCATATCGTTGTGGGCATACCGGAGTGAAATCGATTGGAATTCAGGCATGGGGGGACATCGGGGTATCATCAAGAAGCTTAAACGAGCTATTCGAATTCAAGCCAAGATATATATATATATATATATATATATATATATATATATATATATATTCCAGAGTATACACCGTGGTTGCAGGCATGTCAGACGGTAGACCCAAGGGTGAAGGCAGCCAACAGGAAAGCCGATTAGTCAGCTCTTCAACGAGTTGCCGACGAATGCAAGGCTACCAACCAGGACGGCACGGACTACATCGTGGAGAACCCGACCGAAAGTGTTATCTGGGACGAGTCACCACTGAAGGAACTTCAGTCAGACGAGCGGGTGTACAACAACATTTGCGATCAATGCCAGCGCGGTGCTCAAGATGCAGACGGACAACCCATTCAAAAACGGAACAAGTTCATTGCCTCATGTCGAATGAGACGGACGGCAGTTCAATGTCAATGAATACGACCACACGCGCGTCTTAATGGAGAAAGTCAGACGTCGGAAGCCAAGATCTTCACGGAGAAGCCTTGTAAAAGTATTCTGAAGGACGTCAGCGAAAGGATCGAGATGACCCTGAAGGCACCATTGGACTTATTATTTAATCGCTTCGCTCATTCCGCCGGCCCATAATGTCGCACCGTGGTCGCCTGTCCGAGTGGTCGTTTACAGTGTGGAGCTGCGGCGTCGGGAGCCGAACGCGGGGGAGGACCACCCCGACCCGCGTTTCCCAAGTCGCGTCTGGCTGGAGTCTTGGAGGCGTCCTGGGGGCCTCCTGAGGGTTTTTTGGAGGCCTCCAGAGGGCCTTTTGGAGGCCTCTTGAGGCCTCTTGAGGGCCTCTTGGGGGCCTCTTGGGGCCTTCGGGGGCGTCTTGGGGCCACCCGGGGGCCTCTAAGGGCCGAGAGCTCGAAATTCTGTTTCGTGAACCCCCTCTTGGGGCGTTCTTGAAGCGTTTTGGGGGCCCTCTTGGGCCGTCTTGGAGGCCTCTTGCCGTGTTGGAGCCGTCTTGGGCCCTCTTGGGGCCCTCTGGGGGGCGCCTGGGGCCCTCTTGGGGCGATCTTGGAGGCCTCTTGAGCCGTTTAGGGGCGTCGGGGAACCGAAAAGGTTGAAACGCCCAAATCTGTCCAAAGCCTATGGAAAAGCATTGTTTGTTTGCCTCTTGGGGCCCTCTTGGGAATGCACTTGGAGACCTCCTGGGGATCTTGGAGGCTTCTTGGGTCATCTTGGAGACGTCTTGGGCCGTCTGGAGGCCATCTTGGGCGTCGTGGAGCGATATTCGGGCGTCTCGGACCTCTCTTGGACCGTGTTGGGGGCGTTCTTGGGGCCCTCTTGGGCCGTCCTGGAGGCCTCTGGGGCCGTCTTCGAGCCGTCTTGGGCCCTCTTGGGGCCCTCTTGGGGGCCTCTTGGGCCCTCTTGGGGCGATATTGGAGGCCTCTTGAGCCGTTTAGGGGCGTCGGGGAACCGAAAAGGTTAAAACGCCCAAATCTGTCCAAAACCAAAAGAAAAAACACAGTTGTTTGCCTCTTGAGGCCCTCTTGGGAGTTCTCTTGGATGCCTCTTGGGGCATCTTGGAGGCTTCTTGGGCCATCTTGGAGACGTCTTGGGCCGTCCGGAGGCCATCTTGGGCGTCGTGGAGCGATCTTTGGGCGTCTCGGACCTCTCTTGGACCGTGTTGGGGGCGTTCTTGGGGCCCTCTTGGGCCGTCCTGGAGGCCTCTGGGGCCGTCTTGGAGCCGTCTTGGGCCGTCTTGGGTTCCTTTTGAGGGCCTCTTGGGCCCTCTTGGGGCGATCTTGGAGGCCTCTTGAGCCGTTGAGGGCGTCGGGGAACCGAAAAGGTTGAAACGCCCAAATCTGTCCAAAACCTAAGGAAAAAAAACATTGATTTTTGCTTCTTGGGGCCCTCTTGGGAGTGCTCCTGGAGGCCTCTTGGGGCATCTTGGAGGCTTGTTGGGTCATCTTGGAGACTTCTTCGGCCGTCTGGAGGCCATCTTGGGCGCCGTGGAGCGAGCTTCGGGCTTCTCGGACCTCTCTTGGATTGTGGTGGGGGCCTCTTGGTGCCCTCTTGGGGCGATCCTGGAGGATCTGGCGGAGTGTCCCGGGCGTGTCCCGGGCTCCGCCCGGGGTACTTTTGATCCAGGGACCCCCAGGGGCCGCCCCGCGCGCGCGAACCAGAAATACTGTCTACCAGGTACTGGAGATCTTAGCACGCCTCTGGCCCGTTGGGCCGGCGAATTCTGGACGCGCGAGAGGTGTAGGTAGACATGGCCAAAATGCAGGTACGCCTCACACTCGAGTGAAGGGCTACAGGTTCGACCCGAAACGAGAACCACCTAAGGCAGCCGGACCACCTCCCGCGGTGGCACCAGCTCCATCCAGTACCAGCACCAGTCCCTCCTCAAGTACCACAAGCAGCTCCACCTCCTGCGCCAGCACCAGTACCAAAGCCAGCATCGGCTCCAGAACAACCCGTACCAGAACCCCCACCTGGGCTTGCTCCCAATCAAACGGACACGAGCAATGAGGGCGATACCGCGGACCAGCCAAGCATCATCGCGGAACCACCGAAGAAAGGGATAGCCATCAAGCCCAATTTCGACTTGCAGCGCGTCAAGCATCTACTCGAAGAGGCGGCTTCAGAGCAAGCTAGGTGGGCCCTAGCATTGGGATTTCTTTTGAAGTTCTGACACGCCAGTCCTGACGAGATGGCGAGACTACTGGCTGCGCTCGGAGCGGAAGCAAGCATTATCAAGCTCTGTCCGCAAGTGGTCAAGGAATTGTGCGACGCGCGCCGCCAGTGCGCGATGCCTCTTCTCCACCGGCGTTCAGGGCGTAGATCATTACGAAATTCAACGAGCGAGTTCAAGGCAATCTCTTCATTCTCTGGGACATGGCATGGCTTGCGCTGGTGGACGAACATACCAGGTGCAAGGTCATCGGCGTCATGAAAGATAAAACAGCCCCAGAATACTTACGCTGCATGGTAGAGCGTTGGATCATATTGTTTTGCCCCTTGGAGACGTTTGCATCAGATCAAGAAGGCTCGCTTACATCAGATCTCGCTGGAACCACATTGGATAGGTTCACGATTAAGAGAGAGTTCGCAGGCACTGACCCGAACAAAGAAAATACGACGACAATCGGACTGGTGGAATCGCACATCCGCATGGCCACATCGATTGCGTTGAAGAACGTAGCGGTAGCGGAGGAGGAAGGGCTTCAGATTTCAAAGGAGACTCTGGTATAAGAGGACGCCATGTCTCATAACCTTACGCTGAACTTCGGGGACAACACTCCAGCCGATGCCCTGCTCGGATACGCACCAAGAGATCTCTATGACGTAGACTCAGCGACGGCGACGGCTCATAAAGGTGCACTTGAGATTTCTCCAGAGACGTTCGAATCTAACGTGAGAATGATAACCTCATCTAAGCAAAACGTTCTTAGGACGACTGTCGAGGAACGGACAGCCATCGCCAACAAGTCACGCGCACAGAAACTCGACACCGAACAAAATCAAAGTGGGTGACCTGGTCGACCTGTATCGGACGCCGAAAAAGGAGGACCAGGAGGGCTGGCGCGGCCCCTGCGATCTACTACATCTCAAGAGTACAGGAGCCATTGTGGTTTGGAATGGGTATCCACACATCGTTCCTCCCCCACACATTCGCTTTCACCAGCGGCTGACGGCTTGGACAACCAGTTATCAGATTCAACACGCGGCAGCCTGGTCATCAACGCACCTGGTTAGCGACTACACCGACATGCTGGACATCGTAGAAGGAACAATACGGCTCAAACAGCAGATCGTGGGCATGATCATTGGCGCAGACGGAGACCATCGACAAGCACGGGCGACAATCCTCCGAAGATCTGGGGCCGAGCTGTCAAATGTGCGGAGGGCGAATGGGGCACGAAGATAGATGGAATAGACCGAAAAAATCGAGCCCCGCCTCACCACCACCTCGGCTGCCTCAACTCGTCACGCTCTTCCTCCACTTCCTCCTCCTCCTCCTCCTCCTCCTCCTCCTCGCACTCCTCCTCCTCATCCTCCTCGCACTCCTCCTCCTCCTCCTACGCATTATGTTTCTGCTCCTCCTCATGCTGCTCCTCCTCCTCCTCTCCCTCCGCCTCCTCCTCCTCCTCCTCCTCCTTCTCCTCCGCGGTCATCGTCGTGCGGCGCGGACCCAGCAGGGGACCTGGCGGGCGGCGGGCGGGGCTCGTCGTCGTCGCTGTCGTCGTCGTCGTCGTCGTCGTCGTCATCGTCATCGTCATCGTCTTCGTCAACATCCTCATCATCAGCAACATCACCATCATCACCATCATCATCATCATCATCATCATCATCAGTGTCGCCGACGCCGGCGTCCTCGACGTCGACGTCGTCGTCGGGAGCCGTCTTAGTCGCCGTCGTCACAATCACCACCACCACCACCAGAATCGTCCACCTCATCGCCACCATCATCATCATCATCATCATCATCATCATCATCATCATCATCATCATCATCACCATTATCATCATCATCATCATCATCATCATCATCAGCATCAGCATCAGCATCAGCATCAGCATCAGCGTCATCATCATCATCATCATCATCATCAGCATCATCATCAGCATCAGCATCAGCATCAGCATCATCATCATCATCATCATCATCATCATCATCATCATCATCATCATCATTATCATCATCATCATCGTGCGCATCATCGGTGCCTTGGCCATCATGGCCATCGGCATCACAGAGTTTGTCCTTGTCCTCCTCGCACCCATGCTCCAGCACGGGTGTCGCAAGCAACCCAGAAGCAACAGCTGCGAGTGCTCTCGCGAAGAATATCTGGGACTGCTGACTTGCGTGCACCGATCTGCATCTCTGCGGGACGGATGTGGAATACGTGCGGTCGCCATCGAGCGTCCTGGGACTGGAAGGCCATGCACAACCGTGCACCCTCCAGCCGACCTGGACAATATGGCACGAACATTATCGGAGAGAGGGAAAGTGTGGGGCCTCTTCGCGGGGCTGGCTGTAGGCTGGGAGGCCTTCAGAACTCGTCCTTGGGAGCCTTCGCGGAAAGGCCTTGACGATGGTCTTGGCTGGCTTCGCCTTCGCCATGACGACCTTGCCGAAAATCTCGCGCTTCCCAGCCTTGGTCGCCTTCTTGTGGTGGATCCTGATGATCACAAAGCCCAGGATCCAGGATGACAAGCTTGCCGTTCCTCTTCGCCTCTGTCGTTGCAATGCTCGCGAGGGAGCTCAAACCGTTCCGACCACGCCCCTCTTCACCTCGCAGGTCCAATAAGCATGTTGACTGCGACGAAGGCCCTCGTGATGACCTTGCCGGGAAATGCACCTTGAAGGCCTGGTGGTGCGAACGCGGCCTGAAGAAATCTTCCCTTTGGGCAAGGGGCCGAATGCCCTAACGACCCCACGACTGACGACAAGGTCTATTCGGCGAGAAGGGCCACCAGGCGGCAGCCCCAGCGTCAGCGGCACCTTGGTGGTTTCCTGGTAGGCGGCCGCGTAGCTGTCGAGGTCCGCGCCTGTCAGCGTGCAGTAGTCACGACCCTGGCGGATCGTGATCTCCCACGCGCCTTTCTCGCCGTCCCACTTCGGCTGCGGCTCCCGGAGCCGTGCATCATGGAAAAACCACCGTGGCCATTCGGTGGCCCTCCTGGGGCAGCCGGACTCTGAGCAAGGATGCACCGGTAGGTGGCCCTGCTCTCTGGAGGCTCGTCCGGTCACCGATCCCGGCAAGGGCATTCGACCTCCGACTCCTCGACGTCGCCTGGACTTCCGTCTTCATCTCCGCTTCCTGCGGCGCTGGCGCCGGCGGCGAAGCGTCGCCCCCACGGCTGCCGCCTGGCGTTCCGCCTCCGTGCCTCGCCGCCATCGTCTCCCTCCAGGTCTACCGCCTGGCTCTTCCTCTTCCTCTTGCGCCCCCGCCGCGGAGGCACGGCAGGAGCAGCCTGCTCGGTGGCGCCCCCGAGCGCGCCGTCGCCACGCCGCGCCGCCATGACCGCCGTGGCCACGGCCGCTGCAGCGGCTGCAGCGGTGCGGCGCGGTGCGCGCTCCCGTACGGCAGCGCGGACAGCTGCCTCCATCAGGGAGGCCACCATCGCCGCGCCGTCGGCGTCCACCATCCCATACGCGCCGCCCGCGAGGGGGGAGAAAGGGCCCGAGGGGGGCCAGGCGCGCGCCCTTGAGCCCCTGGAGCCCTTGAGCCAAAATTGCTACGGTGAGCGTGGAGCGCTGCGGTGAGGTCGCTCTCATGAACGTGGGCTTCATCATCGGCGCCATCTTTGCTGCTTGCCTTAGTCGAACACATCAAAAACTACACTTAGCAAAACTCCACCCAGTTGCGGGGACCAGGGGGGGCAATCAAAATTCGGTTAGGCGCGCTGGTCGGTCTGGGTGGACGGGCACCGCCTCGCGACCTACGACGGGGAGCGCTGGTCATGCGAAACACGTGGGGCGCCAAGCGTTGCAACTATCAGCATGTTTCACGGCGGGGCTAAGCGGCTGCTGCAACAGGAAATGATAACGCGAACTGCCGCTTCATCCGTGGAGGGGGGATCCAGCACGGAAAAGAATTCGAAGGCGTGGGGCGTCTGGCCAGGCATTTACTTACGGCACGCATAGAACCGATCGCGGCTACAAAACTTGGCGAGACACGGGGATGAGGTGGAAGTGGAAGGACATAATGAAAGAGGCTGCTAAGGCACGGAGACACGAGACGAGGGAGGAGATCACGCCTGAGGCAAAGCGGCGCCCCAAAGCACAGAAAACACTGGGGTCATCATACTGGGGCAGAGGCGGGGAAGGGCAGCGGGCAGTGCGAGGCGGAAAAGGACAGCGGCCATGCAGGTGGTTTCGCAGAGCCTGAGGAAGTGGGAAGTCGGCGGGGAGCGGCCCTGGGGACGGGGCCTCGGAGATGGGCAGCACGGGCAGCCGATGCTTCGCCAAAAGGGGACACGTACAGAACTACACTTAGCGGCCGGGGCACGGTACACGTCGGGAGCGCGAGTCGCGCCCCCGACATGTACCCCGCCCCGCTGGCTAGGTGTAGTTATATGAGTGCTCTGTTTTGTGAGGATGTCCCTGGCGAGACCAGCACGTACAGAACTACACCTAGCGCCTGGCTAAGTGTAGTTCTGAACGTGCTGGATGTCTCGAGCGGGGCGAGCACGTATAGACCGGCACCTAGCGAAAATGGCAGGGTACAGGTCGGGGGCGTCGCCGCGCCTCCCCGCAGAGTCAGGAGGGCAGGGGCCACTGAAATCCCAGCCGCCCTCAGGGCGGCGGAGGCTGGACGTCCCAGGGATGCCCGAAAGGGACCCAACTGCGGCCAAGGGCACGCAACGAGGTCCCTGGGGGCCCCAAGAGCGCTCCACGACCTCCAGCCGCAATCTGAGGTCGTAGCGTCTTGGGGGTCTCCTGGAGCGCTTGGCGGGGTCTTGGATTCTTCCTGGGGCGCTCGGGAGGTCCCAGGAGCGCACCTGCTCGCCACGACATCTGGTCTCGATCTGGATGTCGTGGCGTCTGGGGCCCCCGTGGGGCGTTTTGGGGGCACTGGGGGTTCCTCCTGTAGCCCATCATGGGTCCCACGAGCGCTGGTGGTCGCTACGACCTCTGACCTTGTTCTGGATCCCTCCATCCTCTTTGCCCCCCCCGTGATCAGGGCAACTCGCCTGGTGACGATGTTTCGAGGATTTTAAAAGATATGCGCGCTCCGCCTCCGCCTCCTAATCGCGAGTTGTTATTTCTGATTCCACGCCGACTCTGGCTAGCGACGACGAGGCCCTCGCAAATCCGACAAACGCGATGACCCCCCTCGAATGGCGGGCAAAACAAACTTTGGAACGATAGCCCAAAATTAATTTTGAAATTTCGGGATCCGCGAGAGAAACTAATCCACTCGCCCAAAGTGTAGCTCTCTATCTGTCCGACTTAGGAAGCAGCGGCGCTGACAATGCCTTCTGGTCTGCGCGAGTGGGCCAGAACTTGAGCCAGAATGTGTACGGAGTACAATGTTTCTGTCGAGCGGGCTTGCGGGCCTCTTCCTCCTCCTCCTCGTCCTGCTCTCCCATGATCCTCCTCCGCCACCAACTTCCGCTTTGTATCCCGCCCCATTCCCCCTCCTCAGCATGCCCCCGTCTCCTCCCCGTCCCCATCTCCAATTCTCATACACATCATCCTGCTCGTCCTCCTCCTCCACTTCCCCGTCCTCCTCTTCCTCCTCCTTCTGTTCCTCCCCCTCCTCATTCTTCCCCATCCTCCTCCTCCTCCTTCCCTTCCTCCTGCCCCTCCTCCTCATTCCCCCTCCTCCGCGTCCCCCGTCTCCTCCCCATCACCCCCCGGTCGCGGATCGCATGCGAGAGGGGGGGGGAGGGGCGGGATCCAGCGCGTAGGACTGGGCCAGAGCAGGCTGTCGGGCGGGGCGGCACGGAAAAAGGGTGGACATAAAAAAACATCGCGGAGAGGAGAGGGGGCCCATGGAGGACAGCCTCCTTGGCCGCCACATCCCCACCTCCCCTGCCCCCCGAACACCCGAAATCTCGTTAGGGGGGGGGAGAGGACGGGGAAGGGGAACGGGCCTCCAAATCCATCGCCCGTGGCCTCGATCGAAGATGCCCAAGATGCCAAGACGCCTCATGTGGGCCCCAAGCGAATTCCAAAGAGGCACACATTCACCAAATCCCTCGGGGTGTCCTCGGCGCGTGAAACAATTCTCCCTCCCCAAACCCCTCCTCCAGGAGCCTGGTCCGGCCAGCTTGGAGGGGAGGGGTCTGCCCCGGCGGTCTCATTCCAAGACGGCCCGAGAGGAGGAGGAGGAGGAGGAGGAGGAGGAGGAGGAGGAGGAGGAGGCCCAAGACGGCCCACGAGGCCCCCAACACTGCCCAGGAGACCCCCAGGAGGGGCTCCGAAGGAGCGCAAGAGGGGGAGGTCGAAGCGGCCCCAGGAGCCCCCCGCAAGAGGGCCTCCAAGACCCCCAGCATGCCTCTGAGGAGGCCTCCCAAGAGGCCCCAAACACGACCCAACTCACCGACTAACTGACTGAAGCCTTGCGTCAAGCAAACGCGTGGGCAAGATGGCACGTTGGCAATATGAAGAGAAAATCAACAAATACGCGCAATGAGACTACAGACCTGGGCAGGTCGCGGGAGGAGAAAAAGGGGGAGGGGAGGGGGAACGGCTGCAGGCTTTTTTTGAACACGGCTGTGGGCTTCCCAGATGGACGCACGGCGCCAAGACGCTGCTACGACAACGCCCCCCGGAAGAGAGGCACCCCGGACTCCCAAGTGGTCGGCGACGCAGCGTAAGCCGATGGATAATCTCAAAAGGCGACGACGGGGCACTTTCAGCAGACGTGCCGCCACTGGCGGCTGCCAACGGGCACCGCTGCGCGGGTCGCGAGGGAGGCGGATCCTAGGATTCCAGGGCCCAGGGCACTCCCCCAGGGCCCGTCATCCATCCTGAGACAATCCGCTGAGGAGTAGCTTAGAGCTGTAGGTGGATCGGCACTCCATCGCCGACACGTACGCGATAGGCCCCCGACGGCGAAACCGCACGTTCCTGGGCTGGTGGGCCTACCAGGCCCCACGTCGGCGATGAATGGGCGATTGAGGGTCGATGCGTTACCCGTCGGTCGGAAGAAGTGGGTAGAAACATGAAGTGGGAAGGCGGATAACGTAGACTGTGCCGAGGCCCTCCTCGAGAATCACAAAACACAGCGCAAAAGCTCATCGACTCTTGAAGCAGGAAGGCGCCTGAAATAGACTGGGAACCCAAAATTAGCTACGTACTTGCAACAACCAGCGTGGCCTCCTCCTCCTCCTCCTCCTCCTCCTCCTCCTCCTCCTCCCCGAGCCTCTCGCCTCCAAGGCGTCGCCCCTGATCAGCCACGGACCACCCGGCCCAAGGAGGGCACCGGGAGCAGCCAAAAGAGCGGCGAGAGGCCTCAGGGCTTGTGCGCTCCATGGCGAGCTCGGGGGCTGGCCCAGTTTGGGCCGCCTGTAAGCATTCGACCCTGAGCGCCCGCGCCAGCGCGCGCCGACGTGTCCACGGGGGCGCGAGCCGGGAGGGGAGAGGGAAGAGGAGAGGGAGGAGGAGGAGGAGGAGGAGGAAAGACGGAGGAAGAGAAAGAACGCAAAGGGAGAAAGGCAGGAGGAAGGGGGAGGTGAAAACCAGGGAGAGGAAGGAGGAGGAGGCCAAGAAGATTCTGCAGACCTAATCTCTGGAAGCCTCGAAGGCTATGTACCGGGAAACCCGTTGAGCGGATGTTGGCCGGAGGCCAACGACGACGACGCCGACGCCGATTATATCCCTAAGCTGCAGGACGATAGACACCCTCAGCGATGTGCAACGCCGAAGACTCTATGCCTGCTCCTTCTCCTCCTCCTCCTCCTCCTCCACCACCTCCTACTCCACCTCCGCCTCCTCCTTCTCACCCTCCTACTCCTTCTTCTACTCCTCCTCCTCCTCCTCCTCCTCCTCCTCCTCCGCCTCATTCTCACCGTCCTCCTCCGCCTCCTCCTCCTCCTCCTCCTCCTCCTCTACCTCCTCCTCCTGAAACTCAGCGATGTGCAACGCCGAAGACTCTATGCCTGCTCTTTCTCCTCCTCCTCTTTCTCCTCCTCCTCCTCCTCCTGCTCCTTCTCACGTTCTTCCTCCCTCCTCCTCCTCCTCCTCCTCCTCCTCCTCCTGCATTTCACCCTCCTCCTGTTCCTCCTCCTCCTTCTCACCCTCTTCCTCCTCCTCCTCCTCCTCCTCCTTCCTCTCCTCCTCCTCCTTCTCCTCGTCCTTCTCCTCCTCCTCCTCCTCCCTCCCGAGCCTCGAGCTTCTCCTCCTCCTGTCCTCCGGCAACTGTGACTGTTACTCGTCCTCCTCTCGAAACCTCAACTACCCCGCTGACATTAGAGGGATCGTGAGGGGTGGACTTGCTCAGGGGGAGCAACATCGATCTGGAATCGGCGATACACCGCCGATAGATCGGCGAAGGGCCCCCGATTGCGAATCCGCACGCTCCTGGGCGGGGTGGGCGGACGCGCCACCATCGTCGATCAATGGGCAACTGAGGGTATGTGCATCCCCCAGGGCGTATCCCCTCCTGGTGATGCCACTGATATGCCATCTGCGCACACTCGCCACGGACCGGCCGCCCAGCCCGGCCCGCTCTCTTCTCCAAGGGCGCCCCGCGGGGGGCGGACCAGCACGGCCGCCACGACGGCCGCCGCATCCGCCAGAGACCTGGGGCGCATCCCCTCGCCATCCACCGTCGTCGTCCGCCAGGAGCGAGGCTCACTGTTCGGCATCGGCAGACATACAACGTACTACCACCAGGAACGCTGACGACGGGACGAACGAGCTTTGTACTGATGGCCACGGAAAGTCTCAGCCACGAATGTGTTCACCGACATAGATCTACGGAACGGCCCGGAACCGATGAAGGAGCGAGGTCCAGGCCTCACCTGAATCGAACGGAGAAGCCGGACCGGATCGGAAACGGATCGGGCCGCCAGCGATTCGGACAAAAACGGACCGCTGAGCCCCTCTCCGGCTGGCGCTGGCCACTGCCAGTGAACAGAACCGAATCGAATCGGAATGGCAGGAACAGCGGGCAAATCGAACCTCATCGAATCGGATGGTAAGCTGCCCTGGGCTCGCAGTTCAGCATCGGCAGACCATACGCCGTCCACGGAGGGGCAGAGCTCCTGAGCGGAAGAGCGCCAGTGGATCCCCTCCACTTGGAAAGGGGGGGGGCTCGCAAAACCCCCCCGCCTCCCCCCCTGTTAAAATGGGTGGATAGTTTTCGACCGCCTCCCCTCCCTCCCTTGGAAAAAGGGGCCGCGGGTTCGGGACCCCCGCCACTTGTACACAGAGGTCTTGTACACAGTGAAAGGTTGTGTGAGAGGCCTTGTGCACAACCTCTGGGCGGTCTTCTGAGAGGCCCTGAGAGGGCTTGTGGGAGGCCATATGAGAGGCTTCTGCGCAGCTTGAGAGAAGCCTCTGAGTGGCCCTGAGAGAGGCCTCTGGAATGCACTGTGAGAGGCCGTTGAGAAGCTGCATGCGAGTTCATGTGAGAGGCCTTTGAGAAGCGGGAGAAGCCTTACGAGAAGTCTGTAAGAATCCTTGTAAGAAACTGTGTGAAAAGGTAATGTGCACGGGATTGTATTTACCGGCGTAGATAGGATGGGACAAGCCCGGTCGCTGTCAGGACTAGCTTGCGTGCACACCATGGATGCTTGTGCATAGGACCGTAAGCGGTGCGAGTCGACGTGTGCAGAACATGGTACTTGTTGCAAGTGGCTCTGGCCGTCCGTGCAGAAAACCTTCTTTTCTGCACCGGACGGAGGGGCGGCATACGGGTCGGCCGAAGGGCCGCCGTGAGCGTTTCAGAATTTTAATAACCCCATGCCAGTGAGAATCGCACCCTGGGAATAAGCAGACTCGGGGTCCTGGGAGGCGAAAAAACTGTTCCCAGAGATATCGATGTTGGGATGTCTGGATGGGCCTTGAACGACCTCCAATTTGATCTTGAGAAGTCTTTCCCTGGAGCTTGTTTGAAGGAGTTGGGTGGGCACGAATCCTGAGGAATACGATGGTATAATGATGCACTGGCCACTTGGGGAGGCTGCATAGAGGTATGGGACGAGTACGAAACCTGCGAAATACGATGGTTCCATCGCACATTGGTCCCTTTGAGGGGGAGTGCATGGAGATTGCGAAGCAGGTGGCGATTAAAAGTTCGGACGGGGCACGGAGGGAGGACGTAGAGAAGGAGTGCAGTCATAGAAGAGGACAAGGACGGGGAGAACGAGGAGGAGGAGGAGGAGGCGATTTCAAGAGAAATCAGAGTATCGAATCTATCAAGTTTTAGTTGTAAAACCTACCAAATCTATTGGTGGTTTTCTACACCTCGTGCAGGAGTACTCATGGTTCCTCTCTGGGGGTGGGTGGGGAGAAACTGAGAAGTATTCATGGCTTCTCTTTGGGGGCCCAACCCTGGGATGTTACGATGGGGCGGCGTCCATCCTCGATAGAGATGCGTCCGAATGGCCCCCCCCTAGGGTGCATCCCAGGGTTCCCCTCCTTTTCTGAGCGGCTGCATCCTTCGTCGAAAAGCCGGGGGCTGGGGGAGAATCGCCTGCGATCACCCACCACGGTGTTCCGGGCGAGCACGGCTCCCCTGACCTTCCGGGAGGCAAGGCCCGGGAAGCCATGGCCGCCCGTCCGCCGGCCCGACCCTCCATCCGCAAGGGCATGCACCAAGGCGCAGTGGAGGCCCAGAGAGGGCCGACAGAGGCAAAGCAACTGCAAACACCTCGACTCTCGAGCCTCGAGCCTCGATAAGGGAGCCCGCCCGTCGGGCTCAGCTTGGGTGGCACAGCACCGGCTCATGTTATGAACCTGGGAGACGTAAGACTCAGGTACGGGGGACTCAGGTTGGCCCGACGAGGGCCATCATAAAAATGACGAGACCGAATCTGGAATTTGACGCGGGCTCCCGCCGCAGACATCCCACGAAAAATCGGCCGTCAAAATCCAAGACGCGCTCGTCAGAAAACTTCGGCAGACCCGAGTACCGGCTTACTCGGGTCTTACGCTTCCCCACGAGGGCTCGAGTCCCACAGGAGGCTCTCAGTGCGCTCGCCAGATGGGGCCGCTTTTGCGTGCGCCTCGTCAGGCGCAGTGGCTGCTGCAGTCGGAATGCGGGAGCCCAGAGCAAGCAAAAGGAGGGAAGAGCGCCGCGTCGCCGATTCATCGGTGATGCAACGGCGATATTGTGTCGGCGCGCACATGGGGGTGGAGGAAGGTGGGAGGGCTTCTTAGAAGGGGGCTGCTTCTTAGAGGGCGCCTGCCTTACATCCATGGATAAGGCCCGCGCCTTCTAAGGAGCAGGGGTGCTTCTAAGCAGCCCTCCCCTCTCCCCCCACGGCGCCATGAGCGTGGAGACGATCGGGCTCCACATCGAGCCGCATCGCCGATGCATCGGCGAGGCGGCACGATCCTGCGATCCCCTCTTGGAGGCCTAGAGAGATCCTCGATCGAGGAGCCCGTCAGTTGAGCAGGGACCGACCGTCCCTGCATTTCCATAGGCCTACCACGATATGTTTTTTACAAATAAACCGAAAATGGTCTGGGAACGAAAGCAGTGTTCTTAGAACATCAGCCCGGTGCTTTAAAACAAGGCAGTCTTAGCCAGAAAGGCTCCGAGAACATCTCGTGCGGACCACAAAAGGTTCCCAGAACATCCTGTGGTGGGCCTATGGGCAGGCCAGGACGCTTCGCCACTGCTCGACGTCAGGCTGGCCGCCCAGCGGCCCGCCGGGCCGGCCCGCCGCCGCCGCTCTCCGCCGCGCCGCGCCTGGGCATCCACCACGGCGCCCCCCAGGCACGCCCCGCCGCGGCCGCGGCCGGAGGCGCGGCGGCTGCCGCGGCCGCCGAGGCCGGGGGGCGGCCGGGGCGCATCGGGGAGGGCGACTGTCAGGAAGAAGGAAAGGCGACACCAACACCACCAGGGCGAGGAGATGCAAGGAGGCAAGAGGGCAAGGGGGGTCTCCCTGGTGGTGCGGTCTCCCCCTCTCGCTCGACACATCCCCGACCTCCAGCTCGAGGAGGCATCCTGGACCTCCTCGCTGGAGGTGGCCCCCTGGTGGTGTTGGTGTCGCTTATCATCCCTCCGAACTGCGAAAACAGCTGGCCGTCACGAGCGGCGAACACAGTATGGAGGCCTTCTAGATGGGCTCCGAGTGGATGGGGTCGGGAGATCGGGCCGCATCGCCAACGCAGCAATGCATCGCCGGGCGAAGCATCGGCGATGCACCGGCGACGTCGGCGATGCTCCGGAGCCATCGGCGTGAAATCGTCGGGCTACACGTCGAGCCGCATCGGAGCATCGGCGGGCGCGAACCTCCGACCCCATTTGCTGGGAGAACACATCCGTCTCCATGCCCTCGCGGTCTGGATTCCAGGGCGCGATCCCGCGGGTACGCAGTCGCACGGATACGTCCCGCGCGGGACATCCGCGAAAAAGCGCCCCGTAATCCGCGGGATCGCGACCCAGGGACCTGACCGCGTGGCCGCAGGTACGGACATGTGTCCCGCACACGAGGTCGGGTCCTTGCTCTGCAGGAGGGGGGGGGGAAGCAGAGAGGGGAGGTGGGACAGGAGAGGGGGGGGGAGAGGAGAGAGGGAGGGGGGACAGGAGAGAGGGGGGCCGGGATCATCACCATCTCCGTCACCGTCACCATCGTCACATCACCATCATCATCATCATCATCATCATCATCATCATCATCATCATCATCATCATCATCATCATCATCATCACCCTCACCATCATCACCTTCATCACCTTCATCATCATCATCCGGAGCGCCCCGGATCGGCGGCACTGGCCGGAGGCCACTACAACACGGGCATGTGTTCCGCACACGAGGTCGGGTCCTTGCTCTGCAGGAGCGCAGAACCGCCTGAAAGTCCGCGCGGACTTCTTGGATCGGCGCTGGACCCACATAAGTCGACTAAGTCGTCCAGCCAAATTGTCGCCGTCACCGCCGCGGCAATCTGTCCAAGTAGTCCAAGTCAACGCCATCGGCGACTGCGGCGGCGGCGGCATCGTCGCATGTATCATCGCAATCGTCATGATAATTGTCATGTTCGTTGCTGGTCGCACATTAGTCCCCAGACCAAGGTGAGCGGAGGGCGGTGAACGGAGACCCGCGTGGCTCCAGGCCCAGGTCGGCCACCAGAACGGATCGAACGGGTCGTGCTGATCCCCGTGAGCGATGACCCCCTTGACGTCCCTGAGCTTGGTGCTTGGGCCATAACTCGGACCTCGAGCGGCCGTTTGGGGCGATTCTGGCCACCTGGAAGGCCCTCGACATGGGGCGGGGCAGCTGATGGAAACCACCTCAAGCCCCAAAAACCTCAGATAATCTCTGGAAACCATGGGCAGCCTTCTGAAAACCTTCGGAGCCGAACTGTCACGCAGTAGGAGCTTGACGACAAGAAACCTTCCACAAGAAACTCAAGCCTGAGACCCCAGGACGTCCATGGATGTTTGGTGTGGGAGCGTCACGCTTTCCATCGCAGAACCATCGGAGTCCAAGGAACCCAGGGGCACCAAGCGCGCTTCTTGCCACGGGTCTCTACTGAAATGAGGCGGCAGCGCGCACGAGGAGGAGTGCTGCGAGGGGCGCGGCCTTTCCGACGGGGCGGGGGGCCTCTTAGGAGGGCAGGGGGGGCGTGGCCAGGGGCTCCTCAAGAGGCCGCCCCTCTCGGGGCATCCCCTGGTTGAAGGGGCCCTGGGACACACAAATAAATAGACAATTGTATATTGTACTAGTTCGCGCGCGCGGGGCGGCCCCTGGGGGTCCCCCGGCGAAAAGTACCCCGCCCGCCGCCTG
>CAUYUJ010002224.1:589618-662118 GCA_963575745.1 Prorocentrum cordatum | reverse complement strand
GCTCGAATGTCGTTCAACGTGTATTTCCCCAACCCTCGATACACATTTGGGGGGTAAATACGTCTGCCTTGCAGGCGGGGCCCAGGCAAACGGCGGGGCGGCCGCGGACCGTCGGCCTGGCCAGCTGCAGCGCTGACGGGCGGCAGCCCGACGCCAAGAGGGACGGACAGGGGACCAACCACGACGATGACGACGACGACGACGACGACGACAACGACGACGACGGCGACGAGCGAAAGCGAAAGCGAGACCGACAGCGGGGTCACGAAGGGCAGGACAAGGGCCACGAAGGGTGACAGCGAGGCCACGGAAGTCATGCGTATGGGGCGACGAAGGGCGCGAACGAGCGGGGGCCATGAAAGGGCAGATAATGCGCGGCAGCAGATGGCAATGGTGGTGCCGCTCAAGGAAACAACAAGGCCACGTAGCAGCGAGGGGGGCACAAAGGGCGGCAGCGGGGCCACGAAGGGCATGCATATCGGGCCACGACGGGCGCGAACGAACGGGGGCCAAGGAGGGCATTCGCAATGTCTAAAAACTGATTAAAAACAATTAGCTTGGGGAGGCAATTGAAATACTTGTCCCCTGCGCTGTAGTGCGCCTTGTATGTGTAAATGTATATATATATATATATATATATATACACACACAAAAATAAATACAAACATTGTTTTAATGAATAGAGGGAGGCGGGGCAAACTGGATCGCTGGAAACGTCCCCGCGACCGCCCTGGCGCCCTGCGTGCACGGGCAAATTCCTGCGCGCCCTCTTGGCGTCAGGCCACGCCTGTCACGCCCTGCGGCCCCAGCGTGGATAGAGGCTGCGCTCAGGGACCACTCCCTGCGCACCGCGCACCCTGTCTGGGTTGCGGAGCGGCACTGAATACGAGAATGCGGCACGCCACTGATAGATGTTATACAACGGGGGCGATGTTTAACTCCAAAACCCAAATGGCGAAAACCCAATCTAAAAATTCAGTCTCTGATCGGAAGGCGGAACATCCCCATGTGGATATACGACACTGAATCAAAAAAAAGCCAAGCGCTAGCGCGCGCGCGGCGGCGGCATGCCGCTGGTAGAATTTACGCAGCGGGACGACATTTGATCTCCAAAACCCAATGGCGAAACACCCAATGCAAAAATGCAATATCTGATCGGAAGACGGGAACATCTCCATGTGGATATACGGCGCTGAATGCAAATTATCCCGACAAAGCAACCTAGAATCGATGTGTATACGCATATCTGGAAGCATTCCCCTGGAGATTCAGGTGAAAATCCAGTTGTATAGTTCTGCTGTCCTCGCAGTCGCAGCCTCAGCCTGCCTCGGCTTGCCTCGGCCTCAGCCTCAGCCTGCCTCGGCCTCATCCTCAGCCTCAGCCTGCCTCAGCCTCAGCTTCAGCCTGCCTCAGCCTCAGCCTGCATCAGCCTTAGCCTCAGCCTGCCTGAGGCGCAGCTTGCCTCAGCCTCAGCCTCAGCCTCAGCCTCAGCCGCAGCTTCAGCCTCAGCCTCAGCCTCAGCCTCAGCCTGCCTCGGCATCAGCCACAGCCTCAGCCTCAGCCTGCCTCAGCCTCAGCCTCAGCCTCAGCCTGCCTCAGCCTCAGCGTCAGCCTCTCAGCCTCAGCCTGCCTCAGCCTCAGCCTCAGCCTGCCTCAGCCTCAGCCTCAGCCTCAGCCGCAGCTTGCCTCAGCCTCAGCCACAGCCTCAGCCTCAGCCTCAGCCTGCCTCAGCTTCAGCCTCAGCCTGCCTCGGCTTGCCTCGGCCTCAACCTCAGCCTGCCTCGGCTTCTGCCTCAGCCGCAGCCTGCCTCAGCCTCAGCCTCAGCCTGCCTCAGCCTCAGCCTGCATCAGCCTCAGCCTCAGCCTGCCTCAGCCTGCCTCAGCCGCAGCTTGCCTCAGCATCAGCCACAGCCTCAGCCTCAGCCTCAGCCTGCCTCAGATTCAGCCTCAGCCTCAGCCTGCCTCGGCTTGCCTCAGCCTCAGCCTGCCTCGGCCTCAGCCTCAGCCTCAGCCTGCCTCAGCCTCAGCGTCAGTCTCTCAGCCTCAGCCTGCCTCAGCCTCAGCCTCAGCCTGCCTCAAGCTCAGCCCTAGCCTGCCTCAGCCTCAGCCTGCCTTAGCCTCAGCCTCACAGCTGGCTCCGGGTAATCAAAATATGATACGGAAATGGCGTTGTGGGAACACGAAGAACACGAAGTGGCCTACAGTTGGCTCCGGGCTTCAACATGTGGCCTGGAAGTGGTGTTCTGGGAACACGAAGAACACGAAGTGGCCTACAGTTGGCTCCGGGCATTCAAAGTATGGCCTGGGAATACTGTTCTGGGAACACGAAGAACACGAAGTGGCCTACGGTTGGCTCCGGGCATTCAAAATGTGGCCTGGGAGTAGTGTTCTGGGAACACGAAGAACACAAAGTGGCCTACAGTTGGCTCTGGGCATTCAAAATGTGGCCTGGGAATGGTGCTCTGGGAGCACGATGAACACGAAGTGGCCTGCAGTTGGCTCCGGACATTCAAAATGTGGCCTGGGAATAGTGTTCTGGGAATGGATTCCTAAGGATTCCTAAGCATTCCTAGCATTCCGAAGGATTCCTGGGGCTGCCAGTTTTGTCAGGTTTTGTCCGGATCCCGCCCAGACCCCCCTGGGGCGTCAAGATGCTCTCTTTTGACCCCACTGGAAACCTATCAGTCTTCGCTGTTAGGTAACATGCAAATCGCCAACGAACGCGCGCGCGGCGGCGCCATGCCGCTGATAGGTTTTTTTATACAGCGGGAGCGAGGCTGAACTCCAAAATCCAATGGCGAAAACCCTATGTAAACTATCCCGGCAAAGCAACCTAACAGCGATGTGTAGGAGCACATCTGGAAGCATTCCCTTTAAGATTCAGATGAGAATCCAGTTGTAGAATTCTGCTGTTCTCGCAGTCGTAGTCGCATTCGCGATGACAGTCGCAGTGGCAACGGCAGTCGCAGTCAAAGCCTCAGCCTCAGCCTGCCTCAGCCTCAGCCTCAGCCTGCCTCAGCCTCAGCCTGCCTCAGCCTCAGCCTCAGCCTGCTTCAGCCTCAGCATCAGTCTGCCTTCAGCCTCGGCCTCAGCCTCAGCCTGCCTCAGCCTCACCCTGAATCAGCCTCAGCCTCAGCCTCAGCCTGCCTCAGCATCAGCCTGCCTCAGCCTCAGCCTCAGCCTGCTTCAGCCTCAGCCTCAGCCTGCTTCAGCTTCAGCCTCAGTCTGCCTTCCGCCTCGGCCTCAGCCTCAGCCTGCCTCAGCCTCAGCCTGCATCAGCCTCAGCCTCAGCCTCAGCCTGCCTCAGCCTCAGCCTGCCTCAGCTTCAGCCTCAGCCTCAGCCTCAGCCTGCCTCAGCCTCAGCCTCAGCCTGCTTCAGCCCAGACTCAGTCGGCCTACAGCCTCGGCCTCAGCCTCAGCCTGCCTCAGCCTGAGCCTGGCTCAACCTCAGCCTCAGCCTCAGCCTGCCTGAGCCTCAGCCTGCCTCGGCCTCCGCCTCAGCCTGCCTCAGCCTCAGCCTCAGCCTGCTTCAGCCTCAGCCTCAGTCTGCCTTCAGCCTCGGCCTCAGCCTCAGCGTGCCTCAGCCTCAGCCTGCATCAGCCTCAGCCTCAGCCTCAGCCTGCCTCAGCATCAGCCTGCCTCAGCCTCAGCCTCAGCCTGCCTCGGCATCAGCCTCAGCCAGCTTGAGCCTCAGCATCAGTCTGCCTTCAGCCTCGGCCTCAGCCTCAGCCCGCCTCAGCCTCAGCCTGCATGAGCCTCAGCCTCAGCCTGCCTCGGCATCAGCCTGCCTCAGCCTCAGCCTCAGCCTGCCTCAGCCTCAGCCTCAGCCTGCGTCAGCCTCAGCCTCAGTCTGCCTTCAGCCCCGGCCTCAGCCTCATGCTGCCTCAACCTCAGCTTGCATCAGCCTCAGCCTCAGCCTCAGCCTGCCTCAGCCTCAGCCTGCCTCAGCCTCAGCCTGAGCCTGCCTCTGCCTCAGCCTGCTTCAGCCTCAGCCTCAATCTGCCTTCAGCCTCGTCCTCAGCCTGCCTCATCCTCAGCCTGCATCAGCCTCAGCCCCAGCCTCAGTCTGCCTCAGCATCAGCCTGCCTCAGCCTCAGCCTCAGCCTCAGCCTCAGCCTCAGCCTGCTTCAGCCTCTCGGCCTCAGCCTGCCTTCAGCCTCGGCCTCAGCCTCGGCCTCAGCCTCAGCCCGCCTCAGCCTCAGCCTGCATCAGCCTGAGCCTCAGCCTCAGCCTGCCTCAGCTTCTGCCCAGCCTGCCGCAGCCTCAGCCTCAGTCTGCCTTCAGCCTTGGCATCAGCCTCAGCCTGCTTCAGCCTCAGCCTGCATCAGCCTCAGCCTCAGCCTCAGCTTGCCTCAGCATCAGCCTGCCGCAGCCTCAGCCTCAGCCCGCCTCAGCCTCAGCCTCAGCCCGCTTCAGCCTCAGCTTCAATCTGCCTTCAGCCTCGGCCTCGGCCTCAGCCTGCATCAGCCTCAGCCTGCTTCAGCCTCAGCATCAGCCTGCCTCGGCATTCAAAATGTGGCCCGGAAATGGAGTTTTGGGAACTCGAAGAACACGAAGTTGCCTACAGTTGGCTCTTGGTATTCAAAATCGTGCCCACGAATGGATTTCTGGGAAGTCGAAGACCACGAAGTGGCCTACAGTTGGCTCCGGGCATCCAGAATCATGCACAGGAATGAGATTGTGGGAACTTGAAGACCACGAATTGGCCTACAGTTGGCTCCGGGCATTCAAAATGTGGCCTGGGAATAGTGTTCTGGGAACACGAAGAACACGAAGTGGCCTACGGTTGGCTCCGGGCATTCAAAATCATGCCCAGGAATGGAGTTTTGGGAACTCGGAAACCACCAAGTGCGCTACTGATTGTAACAAAAAAAATTCCCGCGGCACCCGTCCGGATCCTGCCAAGACCCCCTGGGGAATCATGATGCTCTCTTTTGACCCCACTACAAACCTATCAGTCTTCGCTGTTAGGCAGAAGCCATTCTGTGATCGGAAGACGGCTACATCCCCATGGATATATACGACACTGAATGCACAAATGCCAATCGCCAACGCGCGCGGCGGCATACCGCTGATAGTTTTTCATACCACGGGAGC
The DNA here is from genome assembly GCA_963575745.1 of Prorocentrum cordatum. NCBI lineage: Eukaryota > Dinophyceae > Prorocentrales > Prorocentraceae > Prorocentrum > Prorocentrum cordatum. The sequence continues at coordinate 657,021 of CAUYUJ010002224.1, read as the reverse complement.
ATTGTTGAATTCCAAAACCCAACGGCGAAAACTCAATGTAAAAATCCGTGGTTTGATCGGAGGACGGGAACATCCCCATCGGCATTATCCCTGGTACCGAAGTATATACAAGTGGCATCGATCGGCATCCATGGGATGTTTTCCACGGGGGACAATAAAAAATAATTATTCGGATGCGTATAGTGGCAGTCGGGATCCGGGGGGGAGGGGGGGTCATAATTTGTTTAACCGGTTTTGGACATTACCATAAGCCGCACAGGGCGAGGACAGGGCCATTGAAGGCAGCAACGGGGCCATGAAGAGCAGAGAAAAGGGCTACCTGATGAACTTCGCAATTTTTTGATCACACTTGACCGAGCCAGTTTACATAGTGGCTGCTATAGCAGCCACTCAGAACTATTGCAAAGGAAAGACAAGCCCGCAACCACAAGTGCCAAAACCTGACGGCAGGACAAGGCACCCTTGGTCATGCGCCTGTCTATCATGCATTAGTCTGACCCCGACTCTGCTCCGCGACGGCGCGGAGCCCGAGGCGCCACACCCTCCTCGCTGCGAAGCAAAGTGGACACAGTCCGCCAAACCGCGCGGGGGTCAGACACGGCCGCCGAGGTCGCAGGAGAGGACCCCGTCGGCATTGCAACAGGGCCCCCGACCTCGAGCAACTCACTGGAGGCACGTTCTTCGGCCTCGAACGAATCATCAAACAAGTCCGTTCCACGCGCAGAAGTCTGCGCGCCTGGAGCCACATCATTGCCTTCCCGCCCCGCAGTCCCCACGCCCCCCCGCCCACCAGACTCCTCAGCAGCGATCCTAGCCCTCAGCGTGGCCAAGCACTCCTGAAGTCGAGCTCGAGGGGGTGATTTGCACCCGCGAAGCAGTAGAGAAAGCACACATTCGCGGCCCAGAAGCAGGTCGCTCTGGGGCCGCGCAAGAACAGGAACGTTACGCTGGGGGTGCAAGCCCCTCTTGAGCCTGCTCAGCACGTTGACCCCCCCGCTGTGCCCCTTCGGATCACATCTGACGGCCAAGTTGCGCACATTCGCTTGAGAGTAGCTCCCGCATATCATGCAAAAGACAGGTGGCAACTCTTAATCGCCGACCTGAGTGCTGGCGAGCTTGTGGCCGTGATCAGGGGCCTCTGGCAACAACCTCTGAAGACTGCGGGAGAGCCCTCTACAGCCCACCTCAGGTCTGCCCTGGAGGCCCCCTCCAAAGAAACTTAAACACTTGGAGCACCTGTGGCCCCACAGCCACTGCTCCCAGTCGTGCCAACTGGTGGCTTGCGCCAAGACCTTACGCTGGCGCTCGCGCCTCGGCGGGCGCTGGTGGTGCACCCTCGGGAAACAAGGCCAAACCTTCGCAACGATTCGGGCCACCGTCTCGAGGCTCTCTATCGAGCTCTCTAGCTGCTGCCACTCGGCAGGCGACGGCCTGGGATGCAGGTCGAGAGCTCCTTTGGCCTCGCGATCCGCTCGCCAGCTGGCCTGGCCTACCCACCTTTCAGGCAACGACAGCTGCTCAATATCTTCTAACTTCACATGGGCTGGTGTGTGCACAGATGGGGCATATTCGTTTATTTGCATGTGAAGCAAGGCCCCCCGTCTCAAACCCCCATACCGTTGCTTGGCCGACACCTGGCTGGATGGGTCCATGTTGTGTAACTTGACCGCATTCATGCAATCGCTATACAGAGTCGGCCCGTGCTGGGGAACGTATATGGGGAGTAGCGCCAGCTGGAACTGTTCTGCCGCTTGACTTGTTTGCGGTACGATGGGCCACACGACCCCACTTGCGACATACTGCTGCAAACCTTCAGCATCAAAGAACACCCGCGCATACGCTGCACGGGAGAGCTCACGAATGCTGCGTCTGGCACACGAGCCGCCCCCCGCCTGGTAGAATCTAGACCCATCGAACTCCTCCCATGGAGTCTTTTGCCCACTCATGTCGAACAACTGTGGCTCATGCACCTCCGAAAGAGCTGGCCAGTCGGCCGCGAGGTGCTGGAGCTTGAGAGCTTCGAAAAACTGCACGCCCCCGTTCTGGGCGCGCTCGGGGAATCTGGCGGGGACGGCCGCTGCCTGCCTCGCATCGAGTACATCTGGATGCTGGCAGCGAAAGAGGCGATGTCCTACCGAGTCAGGCGCGTGGCACAGTGGGCAGAGGCCTGGGGTGATGTACCCCGACCGTTGGGCCCTATCCTCGGTCCAGAGACCATCGCAAAAACACGCCATCACCAAATACTTACCCCGGGTATTAAGACCGATCCCTTTGACCCCAGCCTTGGTGATTCTCCTAATGGGTTCCACACAAACGCGGGTACCAAGGGTCCAACCGAGCCCGTTGCCTAACACCCGCTCGTGGTGCCTCTGAACCCCCAGGCTAAGCCAATGGCCCACCATGGACGGGGTGGTGTACAGCAGGGAAATTTCCACGCCATTATCATCGCGCCAGTCTAACGGGGTGTACGCTTCCCACCCGATACGCTCCAATGAGAAGTGCATTCGACGGATGGGCCCTTTACTCTTAGCCGCACTCGCGTAACATATGTGCATTTTCGATTGAAGTGCCCCTCGCTGTGTTATTACCAGGGAACGCCTTCCTGCTTAAACTGTGTCCCTGGCCCCGGATTTACAACAATCACGGTTCCCGCCTGATGACCCCTTCACAGTGTATTCCCAAATTGCGCTTTCGCGAAGGACTTCTTCAGACTTGAATTCAGAACTCTCGCTTTCGCGTGGGACAGCCTTGCACTTGATTCAGACGCCACGCCCTCGACACTCAGACATTACGCGCGCGTTGTGGGTTGTCTTAAGATGTGTTGGGGAATCGCGCTATCGCTCGATACTTTTTTTCGCGACTCATGCACTATCGCTTTAGCAACCCGCCTGCTCGACCTGGACGTCTAGGCCCACCTTCCCGACCCGCCCGTTAGGGTCTATCCGCCTGATCTGCCCGTCTGGTCATGCCACGTGCTTTCTGCTCCGAGTCCCCCTCCTGGTAGTTTTTTTCGTGGTCCATTTTCCTCACTCCCCCTTGTCCTTTCCTTCCATCTGTCCTCTCTTTCCCTGCAATCGGGGCTGCACGAATATACACCCCGAAGGGGTACGATCGAAGACGAAGAGGGTGGCCTTTCGAAGGTCTTATATATACGTACCGAATGGCACGCGAGCAGGGGGAAACGAACACACTGAACACTATCTTTAGTATTACCATCATCCCTTGAACTATTGTAAGTGTTGGTGTTGTTGTTGGTGTTGTTATTGTTGATTGTTGAACTCTGCCCGCTGAATAAAAACTAGTGTTGATCCCTCCTTCCGTGAACATCTGTGTTTTTAAATTGGATTGCCCCTCAGGGATCGCACCCCGGCTTATATCAGGGAAATTCGCTGGGTTCAAACTGGGTTGTGTGCCCCCGGATTAAAATAACAACGCTTCCCGCCTGAGACTTCATCACAATTTAGCCAGGGCCCCCGCTCCCGCCTGAGATGTCCTTGCGTTTTGCTCAAGAATCGCGCTCTCGCTTGGAACTCCTTACAATTTATTCAGGAATCGCTCTCTCGGCGCTCTGGAATCGCGCTCTCGCTGGAGACTTGCTTGCAAATTACTCAACGATCGTGCTCTTGCGTTGGAGCTCCCCGCAAATTGCTCAAGCGCCGCGCTCCCGACACTCAGGCGCCCAGGAGTCGCGCTCACGCTCAGGACTCCCTCGCAGCTGATTTAAGAATCGGCATCTCGCTGTCCTCCGCTGCCCCGTTGCAACCCTTCGTGGCCCACTCGCTGCCGTTCGTGGACCCGTTGCAGCCTTTCGGAATATAAGGCGAGAGCGCGACTCCTAAGACAATTATGAAGAAATCCCGAGCGACAGCGCGATACTTGAACGGCGAGGGCGCAGCGCCTGCAGAAATTACGAGGAAGTCACAAGCGAGAGCGCGATCCGATGATAAGTTGCAAGGAAGTCCCGAGCGAGGGCGCGATTTCTCAGTAAATTGCAAGGAAGTATCAGGCGGGAGCCGTTGTTGTTGTAGTCCGGGGGGCAACCACGCAGTTTGAGGAGGAAACCTTTCCCTGATAAACAAACCTGGTGCGAGCCCTGGGAGGGGCAATTCAATTGAAAAACACAGATGCTACCGGAGAGGAATCAACAACAATTGCTCTGCAGTAGTGAGAGTTCAACGACAACAACAACAACGAGAATCCACATCGCGGAACCCCACTTCAGCCACGCACCCAGGGGTAGTGAGTGAACGTTCGGCCCCCTCACTTTGATATGGACGCAAATACGTACAAGTTGACATCCCTCTCTCTCGCTATCTCTCTCCCTCTCTCTGTTCTCTCTCTCTCTCTCTCTCACCTCTCGTTATAACATGTAGCCTCAGATGCGTATGTGCTATGGCTCTCTCTCTTTCTCTCTATCTCTCGCACCCGCCTTCTCGACATAATCGTCAATATCAGCAGCATCGAGATCATACCCATCACCATCACCATCATAATCACAGTCGTGATCATCGATCTCAGCTTGCTGCAGGTGCTATTCGCCATCATCATCATCATCATCATCAGCAGCATCAGCAGCATCATCGGCACCACCACCACCATCATCATAGTCATCATCACGACCATCATCCACATCAGCATCACAATCATCATGAGCAGCAACTGCATCTGTATCATGACCACAACGATCATCATGGTCATGATCATGATCGTCATCATCATCATCAGCAACAACGACATCATCATCATCATCATCAGCAGCATCATCATCAACGACAGCGACATCAGCATGATCGCCATCCACATAAGTTATGTGTCTCCACCATCCTGCTGCATTATTGTGTTCCTGTTGCCGCTGCCCGTCCTTCTCCTCCTCCACCTCCTCCTCCTCCTATTGCAACTACTGCTCCTCCTCGTCCTCCTTCTTTTGACGTTGCATGGTCTCTGATCAGATGGTAATATCACTCTGTCCTCCTCCCCGTCCTCTTTCTCCCCCTCCCCCTCTCCCCTCCCTCCTCCTCCTCCTCCTCCTTTTCCTCCTCCTCCTCCTCCTGCTCCTCCTCCTCCTCCTCCTCCTCCTCCTCGAAACAGAAGACCTACCCAGCCCTCTCGCCCGCTCTCCGAATCCGTCGCCCCCCACAACCGCCCATCTTCACCTCCTCCACGAGCCGTCCTGCCCCCCAAACGTCGCCGCCATCGCCGCCGCCATCGCCGACCCCTTCGCCGCCAACCGCCGCCACCCGCCGCCGTCGGCCGCCGTCGCAGCCGTCGTCGTCGCCGCCGCCGCAGCCGCCATCCGCCGCTTCCGCGCGCGGGGGGCGGGCTCGCGCGCCTTCCCGTGGCGCGCGGCGCCTGGCGGCGCCGCGGTAAGCACGCTGCGTTGGCAGAGGCCGCGGGGGAGGCAGCGCAGGCTGGCGACAGCCTGGGATGGGGGCTGGGGGGGGGGGGGGGGGGGCGAGGGAGGAAGGCAAAGGGAGAAGGAGGAGGAGGAGGAGGGCGAGGAGTGGGGAAGGGAGGGGAGGATGGAGCCAGTAGAAGGAGCGAGGAAGGCGACCCCGTCCATCTCCTCATCCCTCTCCTCCTCCTCATCCTCCTCCTCCTGCTCCTCATCATCATCATCACCATCATCATCATCATCATCATCATCATCATCAGCAGCATCATCATCCCCCTCCTCCTCCTTCCTCCTACTCCTACTCTATCTTGTGCTTGTCCTCCTCTTACTCCTCCTCCTCCTCCTCCTCGTCCTCGTCATCGTCCTCATCGTCCTCCTCAATAGCATCCTCGTCCTTCTCCGTCTCGTCCTCCTATTCCGCCTCCTCCTCCTTCTCCTCCTCCTCCTCCTCAGCATCATCATCATCGCCAACATCAGCATCATCAATAGCATAATCACCATCACCATCCGCGCCAGCATCAGCATCATCAGCATCATCAGTATCATCATCATCATCATCAACATCATCATCATCCTCGTCATCATCATCATCATCATCATCATCATCCTCATCATCATCAGCAGCAGCAGTCACAGCATAATAATATTCATCATCAGCATCATCATCGTCAGCATCATCATACTCACCATCATCATCGTCATCGCCATCGTCATCGCCATCGGCGTCGATACCGGTTGTTCATCAACATCAACACAATCATCGTAATCATCAGCATCATCGCGAGCATCATCATCACCAGCATCAGCAGAAGCACCATCATCATCAGCGCCATCACCATCATCATGATCCTCATCATCAGCATCAGCATCATCACCATAATCAGCATCAGCATCAGCATCATCATCATCAGCAGCAGCATATTCACCACAGTCTTCACCATCACCATCATGATATACATCACCATCACCATCACCATCAACACCACCACCACCACCATGATCAACATCGTCAACATCAGCATCAGCATCAGCGTCAGCATCGTCATTACTATCATCATTTTTATTAGCATTATCAGTATTAGTATCATCATTGTCGTTGTTGTCAATATCGCCATCGTGCTTACCATCATCACTTTCAGCATCACCATCGCAATCACCACCATCATCAGCTCCATCCTCAACAACAACAACAAACAACATCGTCGTCGTCCTCATCATCAGCAACATAAGTGTTCGGAGGCCTGGGCGGATGTCTTGAATGGTGGAGCAGAGCAGCAGGATAAGATCAACGAGCATAAACTAAAGCAACCCAAACAATATTCCACAGGGACCCTGTAGTCCACCTGTTGGCCCTTTGTGAAGTGTTAGAGGGCACTTGCGGGCAAACGGTTTAGCGAGCGTCTGAACTGGTATCAATCAATAATCACCACGGCCTCAAGAGCGCCGAAGAAGCCCCCGAGACGGCCCCAAACGGGCCCAAAGGGCCTCACAACGGCCCAAGAAACTTCCAAGACGGCCAACGATGGCACCAAACACTGCCCTGCTGAAGCGTCCCAAGAGGGCCCCAGTACGGCCCAAACGGGCTCCTAAGACGGCTTCTGACGGCGTCAAATTGGCAAGGAACGCCGCAAGACTGCCCAAACGGCCCCGAACAAACCCCCAAAGGCCCCCAAGATGCCGAAGGAGATCCCCAAGAGGGGCCCATCAGGCCCCCAGAATGACCCAAGAGGTTCCCAAGAAGCCCCAAGAATGACCCAAGAGGTTCCCAAGAGGTCTCCTCAGCCTTGTCGGCATCCTCGTTGTTCCTGAGTCCCCTCATCCTCGTCTTCCTCCACTACGTGTTCCCCGACGGGTTTCCACGACGGCTGGAGAAACGCATGGCCAACAGCGTGCAAAACGTTGCCCAAACGTTTAGCCACGCAGGCGCATCCTAACCGGCAGGGGGTGGCGGCGACTCGCAGCAAGCGTCTCGACACCCATATAAATAACAGTGCTAGCCGTACGGCTACGATCACTGCCGATGCAAGTGCGATGGGGGCCCACCGGGAAGGCCACGGGAGACCACGGGAGACCACGGAAGGCCACGGGAGGCCACGGGAGACCACGACGCCCGACCGGTTCCAGGTCCGGAGATCCACGCACGGTCATCCCGCACAGAAGCTGGAGAAAGTGGAACCTGGACAATCAGCAGAAGTGGAAGTGGCCAGGGCAGGGAGAACTGGCAGTGGGCGGAGCGAGCCCGAAACAGCAGAGATGCGGTCGCCAGGGCTGGAAGGATAGAGGGGAACTGGCCAGGGCTGGAAAGAGTGGAAGGGTTGGCCGCAGTCACTTGTCCCACCTTCCATGTATAAGAAGGACGTACGATAAGGATGCAAGGACCCTGAAAGGCCACGTCGACACTGTGCGAGCGGGGCGCGGTCAGCGAAAGCGGCCAAGGATGGGCCGAATGGGAAAGACGCAAGGGTAACCTTGAAAAGTTGCGTATCCGTACTATGCGAGTGGACTGTGCCGATTCCAGACCCAATCCTCACACACAGGCAGTGTAGGGAACCTCCGGATGTCCGCGCGGATGTCTTGGCTGTGCGCTGGGGCGCTCTGGCGACGCGCCCCAAGCGCGGTCCGCGCGCATTGGGGTACTGCACAAATCCAAAAAATCCGCGCGGAACTCTGGAAAACCGTGCTTATGCACGTATTTCGATATGCGTTCCTCCCCCCTCCCCGTAATGATCCTCACTGTGTCCCTCGTCCACCGCATCCTTCAAATTGCCCTCCTCCGCCTCCCTCTCCTCCTCTTCCTCATGGCAGCATGAGAAAAATCAGAGAAGAAGCGTCGCACCCCCTCCCGGACCACCAGGACGCACACCGCGACAAGGCTGTGGACTTCCACAGCCTGCTGCAAGACGCAGGACGCAGAGCCAGCTCCCTGGAGGCTGTTCCGCCAGCCGCTGCTCTTCGCCCGCCCATCCCAAGCCCAACCCCCCACCCCTCGCCCCTGAACACCCCCCAAGAAGACGCCACGACCAAGCTAAGCCCATGGGAAGCTCATACTGCACATGCTGTGCTGTCCTGCTCTCTTTCTCCCGACCTGGCAGCCTATCCCACGCCGCAGCCGTCTCGTCCTTCATCCCTGCGCATGTTCCCAATCCCCTTCTCGTAATCGTCAATCCTCCCGTGTCACTTGATCCACACCCTCACGTCCCTGGTCCCCCTCTCTCGTCTTCTCGAACTGGGCAATCGCCACCACCCATTCCTCGGAATTGTTCCTTCCTTATCCTCGGTCATCACCATTGTCAGCATCGTCAACGTCGTCATCACCACCACCGAAACGAGTGCCGCACAGCCATGCTCCATACGTCACTCACCCATTGCGGCCAATCGAAATCGCGTGATTCCACCGTCTGCCCCACGACGCCTGCTTACGGCACGACGTGTATGTCCACATGTATGGATAATCACCATAGTCGTCATGATTAGAATCGCCATCAGCATCATAATCATCATCATCATAGTCATCAGCAGCAACATCATCATCATCATCATCATCATCATCATCATCATCATCATCATCATCAGCAGCAGCAGCAGCAGCAGCACAATAATCATCATCATCAGCATCATCATCATCATCATCATCATCATCATCATCATCATCATCAGCAGCAGCAGCAGCAGTAGTATCATCAACATCAACAGCAGCAGTAGAAGCATCACCACACCATCACCATCATCTTCAACATCTTCACCGTCATCGTCCTCATGAGCAGCATCATCATCATCATCATCAGCAGCAGCAGCATGCGCATCATCATCATCACCACCACCATGACCATCACCATCGACATCCTCATGGCCATCAGCATCATGTGCATCAGCATCATCAGCAGCATCGTCATCAGCAGCATCATCATCAGCAGCAGCATCAGCATACTCATCATCATCGCCACCATCATCATCGCCATCGTCATCATCATCGTCATCATCACCATCATCATCATCGTCGTCATTATCATCATCATCATCATCGTCATTATCATCATAATCATCATCGGCATCATCATCATCATCATCATCATCGTCATCATCATCATCATCAGCATCATCACCAACAGCACCACCATCAAGATCAGCATCATCAGCAGCATCCTAATACTCATCATCAGCTTCACCATCGTCATCATCAACATCGAGTCATCATCAGCATCATCATCATCCTCATCCTCATCCTCATCATCAGTATCATCAGCATCATCATCGTCATCCTCCGCCTGAACAGCAGCAGCATCATCCTCGACCTCCTCGAGCTCCTCATTAGCGTCCTCATGATCGTTCAAGTTCGTATACCCCTCATCCTCGTCCTCATCCTCACCACCCTCCTCCTCACCGTCATCCTCATCCTCCTCATCATCAACACCACCACCACCACCATCGCCACCGCCACCATCACCACTTGGCATACAGAAACCGGCCCGAGACAAGTCCTGGACCCTGGCCGCTTCCACCAGGACCGACTCTACATCCCGAGCCATGCTTGGCCAGCCCTGGGGCCCGCGGAGGGCCCCCGGCCGACAGCCCGAGAGCGGCCACGACCCTCAAGACCCGCTCCCCGCGTGGCCAACCGACACCATCGACCGCCTGCGCTCCCGCCTCTTCCCCCCCCTGCCCCTCTCCTCCTCCCCCACCTCGTGGGCGTTGCCCCACGGGGGGCAACAACCGGGGGCATCCCCACGGCACAGGGGGGTCCCAAGTTGGACCCAAACGTTGCTCACTGAGGCCCCTCTCCTTGAGGGGCGGAGTTGGGAGGAGGTACTGGTTCAGGGGGGGGGCGACATCGAGCTGGAATCGGCCATACATCACCGATGGATCGGCGATAGAGCCCCCGATAGCGAAGCCGCACATTCCTGGGTGGGGCAGGCTATGGGCGAGTATTGGGCTATTGAAGGTCGATGCATCCCTCCCTGAGCCTATCCCCCCCTAACGTTGCCCCCCTGGCTTTCGGGCCATCCCCGGCTTTCTGGCGGCCCTCGCACCCCTGGAACGCTGCCAGCGAGGCGCAGCTGCTGGATAAAGTCCTGGAGCTAGACAACCACCCCCCCGCCGAGAACCGTCGAAAAAGCCCCAAAACTTCAAGCCTCGATCCCAGAATTGCCCACCCCCCCTGAGCCTTTCACCCCCCTGCTTAACGCCCCCATTACGAAACGCCAGACCACTGGAGACATGACGAGAGCGGCCAGCCGGCCCTGCGCTGGCTCGCTCGCGCACGCGGCGCGCGGCACTCGGCGCGCGCGTGCGGCTCAGCTGCGCCGGCCGCCTCGACCGCTAGGCTCACAGGGCCTTGACCTGGGGCAGCGAGATCTGTATCCCTATATGGGCGCCGAAGAGAAGAAGACAGGGGTCCTACGCGAGATGGCATGGCGACCTTACGCGGTGGCTTACGCGGGCCGCTAGCGCTGCACGCTGCATTGGAAAAGAGGGCGCTTACGCGCAGCCTCACGCGGGCAGCTTACGAGCGGATGCCCGCGCAGCCGACCCCTTCTTCTTCCGTCGCTCAGATGTCCGACGGTGTGATTGTTTCGACTCTTGCGCCTTTGTGTTCCCTATGTTTCCTGCCTCTGGCTCCCGCCATCGGGCCCTGGGACCATCAAAAAAGTATCCTGGCCCACAAGCTACCCCCGAGGAAGAGGTCGAGAGCTCTGGGGTCGAGGAATCAGATCGGCGGATGGCTGGACCGATCCACCGCCCCTGGCCGAACCCGTCCTGGGCCCTGGAGCGGTGTGCACGGCCCTCCTCTGGGCCTGGCCAGGGGGGACAGGTGCACCGATCCTGCGTCCAGGGGCGAGCCTGGCCAGGGGCGGCGGAGGCGTCTAGATTCCGGCGTCGGGCGACCCGCCCGAAGAGCTCCAGGCCCCGCCTGATGGTCTGGCGCCTGCGCGCGGCGAAGCCGAGGAGGCACAGGCCCAGCAGGACCTCCAGTCGCCGCCGTCGTAGCTTTCGTCGTCGTGGATGTCGTCGTCGCAGATGGCGCGTCGAATATGCCGTCGTCGACGGTGTCGTCGTCGCCGTCGTCGAAGATGGTGAGTTCGTCGGCATCGTAGACGGCGTCGTCATCGTAGATGTCGTCATCCGCCACGGTGCCTCTGGGCCCGGAGTGGGCGTGTCCTCAGGTCCTTTTCCCTAATCCTCCAAGCGTCAATCCTCACTCCTGGGACGTCTTACAGTGGCCCAGACCCCAAAGTACCAAATCTTCTTGGGCTTCTCGAGGGGCCCCCTGGGGTTCCTGGCATTTTCTCGCATGGTTGAATTTTTCGGAGCCAAGGAGGCCCCGGACCAAGAGGGCACCAAGAGGCCCCGAAGACGGTCCAAGAGGACCCCGAGTCGTCGAACGATCGCTCCAAGACGCTCAAGATGGCCCCTAGATGGCCCAAGAGGCCTCCAAGACGCCCCCAAGAAGCCTCCAAGAGGCCTCCCAAGAGGCCCAAATCATTGATTCCCCATGGGTGTTCGAAGGTTGTTGGTGTTCTCGCCTTTTCGGCTTCCCGACGCTCCCAGACGGCCCGAAAGGACCCCAAGATCACCCCACGACGGCCCCAGAGGGCCCCAAGAGAGCCCCAAGAGGGCCCCAAGAGGGCCCCAAGAAGGCCCCAAGACGGCCCAAGTCGGTCTCAAGAAGGTCCAAGAGGCGCCCAGGAAAGAGCGGGCCCAGGTGGGGAACTCGAACGACATTTCGAGCCCTCGGCCCCGAAAGGCTCTCAGGAAGCCCCAAGAGGTCCCCAAGAACCCCCAAAGAGGCGAAGAGGCCCCAAGAGGCCCCAAGGAGGCCCCACCGAGGTTCCCAAGAGGCCCCAAAACTGCTGTCAAGAGTCCCTCTTAGAGCGCTCCGAAGAGACCCCAAGACGCATCCCTGAGAACTATGACCCACAACACAGGCACGGTGACGGGATTGGATGCAGGCCATTAGGTAGTCGTCGGCGTCGTAGTCGTATCCGAAACGTCGTCGTCGTAGAACACGCGGCGAGGTGATTTTCTTGTGCAAACAAAAACTCAACTCTTGGATCGGCGCTGGACCCCGCTCTCTGGCGCCAGGAGGGCCCAGGGCGTACCCAAAGAAATACGCGAGGACCTCCCGAAATTCATGCTTTTGTCGATATTTCTTCTTCGAGGCCTGGGGGGCAAACTTGATACCCGCTGGCCGACCTACCGCTCTTGTGTGTGAGTATGCCGAAACGGGCGTGACGCCCACATGCAAACTTCGCCACGGAGGCACTCAGTGAAGCCCTCGTGATGGTGGAATGTGCCGAAATGGGTGGGGGAGCGCATGCGAATTGCGCCATGGAAGCACTCGGTGGAACTCCCTATGGGGCTACGAAACGTGTGAGGGCTGCGCCGAAGCAAGCGTGACGCCGACGTGAGAACTGCGCCCTACAGAAGCACTCGGTGGAGCCCCCCATGGGGCCACGAAACGTGTGATGGGTGTGCCGAAGCGGGCGTGACGCCCACATGCGAACTGCGGCACGGGGGCACTCGGCGAAGTCCCCTACAGGGCCACGGATCGTGTCAGGAAAGCGCCGAAATCGGTGGGGAACCGCATGCGAACTGTGCCACGGAAGCACTCGGTGGAGCTCACCATAGGGCCATGAAACGTGTGAGGGGTATGCCGAAACGGGGACGCCCACAAGCGAACTGCGCCACGGGGGACACTCAGTGGAGCCCCCTATGGGGCCACGAAACGTGGAAGTGTGTGCCGAAACGGGCGTGACGTCCACATGCGAACTGCGCCGCAGGGGGCACTCGCTGGAGCTCCCTATGGGGCCACGGCACGAGTAAGTGCTGTGCCGAAGCGGGCGTGACGCCCACGTGAGAACTGCGCCACAGAACCACTCGGTTGGGTTTCCTATGGGGTCCACGAACCGTGTGAGGGGTGTGTCGATGTGTCGAAACGGGCCTGACGCCCACATGCGAATTACGCCGCCAGGGCCTCAGAAGGAACCTTCCTATGGGGTCGCGAAAAAAGCGAGGGGTGTGCCAAAACGGGCGTGACGCCCACATGCGAACTGCTCCACGGGGGCACTCGGTGGAGCTCCCCATAGGGCCACGAAGCGTGTGCAAAAATGCTCCGAAATAGGTTGGGAACCGCATGCGAACTGCGCCAAGGAAGCACTCGGTGGAGCTGCCAAGGGGGCCCCCAAACGTGTGAAGGCTGTGCCGGAACGGGCGTGACGCCCACATGTAAACTTCGCCACTGAGGCACCCGGTGGAGCACCCTATGGAGCCACGAATCGTGCGAGGAGTGCGCCGAAACGGGCGTAACGCCAACATGCGACCTGCGCCACAGGGGCCACTCGCTGGAGCTCCCTATGGAGCCACGAAAAGCGTGAGGGGTGTACCGAAACGGGCGTGTGTGCTGCGCATTCCCGCTGTAAGCTGTCGACGGCCACGACGACAAGGACGACGACGACGACGACGACGACGACGACGACGACGACGACGACGACGACGAGCTGCGGATGCCCCATTGGGGGGGCCGCGTAGGCCCTCTGTCGTCGACGACGAAAAACGACGACGCGACGACGCACTGCAGATACCTCATGGGGAGAGGGGTGCTTCGTGGGCCCGCTGTGGTTGACGACGACGACGACGACGACGGCGACGACGACAACGAGGCCGAACGACGAACGACGATGACAACGGAAGACCGAACGACCGACGACCGAGGACGACGACGATGACGACGACGACGACGACCTCTGACGGCAACGACGACGACGACGACGACTACGACGACTATGGCACGTCACTCATCTGCCTCAGAAGGGGAAAAACTTCGCCTCGGATGTAAACGATCCCTCAACAACTTCTATGCGCAAATCAATCGCTTAGAGGCTTCCGTGCATGGGGGTACAATGTTACACGATCCCCTCGGCAGTGCCCGCGACAACACCCTGGCGCGCGTTATGTCAAAAACTGTTCCGCGCCCCGCGAAGTCTATTGATCAGCCCTGGGGGAGAGCAAAACCATGTTTTCAGAATCATTAACTGACGCTCAAAACAAATTCTGTCTAGAGCAAAAAACCGTCCGTCCCGGCTTGTTCCACAGCGAGAGGGTGCCATAGCTTCAGGACTGCGCGGCCCGCCTTGGCCAGGAACGCCAGCAGCAGCACGCACCCCGCCAGCCCGGCCACCGCGGGCCATCGCAGCCTCAGCGCGCAGGGCGAGCGCAGGAGCGTGGCCAGGTGCAGCACGATCATCGACGTGAGGGCCGGGCGCTGCCAGGGGTGGCCCTGGCCCAACTCGGCGGCGAGCTCAGGGGGAAGTAGGGGGCCCACTAAGGACCTGCGAGCCCAACCACGTACACAAATACGGCCCCCCAGACCGCGAGACCGTCCTCGTGACACGAATGCTCGCGCAATGCTAATCACTGTCGAAACCAGCGTGGGTTCATGTGCGTACGTGCCCTTCTCTCGCTCCCGAAGACAGCAACGGGCGCGGGCCTGCCCAGAGGGCTCGGAACGCCTCCAGCCTTCTGGGCAGTTGTTCCTGAGCCTCCTCCGGAGCAGGGACGGCTTTCCAGAGGCCCGCCGCAGACGCTGACATGGATTGGGGATCCATGGACATGGCGCCTTGGCGCCAGATCCACGGATCGGAGGAGGCACCACTGAACCAAGAAGCCAATGCGGCCCGATTTGGCCACGGAGCGCGCCGACTCTGCCGGGAAGCGGGGCCCGGCGTAAGACGAAGCCGGGACCCTGCGTCGCCCAACTGCGAACAGCGCGCCCCGCGATGCGCGACGCTCGGCGATCTTCGCGACCCTGCGCCCTCGGGCCGCCCGCCTGGAGAACGGCAGCCGCTGTGGCCCAGACCGCGAAGCGCGAAGCGCGAGCACGGTGGGTTCGCGCGGCGTCGGCGCGCGCCAAAAAATTCGACACCGCGTCGATTCATAACCCCCGTTCGAAATTGAATTCCACCGGGTCCAAGGGCGTTACCGTGTCCCTCGGCGATTCCACACCACACCACATGCCACCCATGACAAGCACGCAAATCACACCTACATTGAAACACAACAAAATCACAGCAGAAGCACAACCAAATCACAGCAGCATCGCAGCAGCAACACGCACAAAACACACTACAATTTGACCATGCTAGCGCGATTTCAGCAGCATGCGTTTTCTTTTGAGTGCAAAACTAAATTGAATTTTTCGCGAACAAATTCCCGCTTCAAACTCAATAGGATTCAGCATTGCGCAAACGATTATTCCCTCATTTACTGAATTCCTATCGATTTTCAGCGTTGATGTCACTATATGCTTCTGGAACGAATTTGGTAATTCTTGTTCCTGGGGGTCAAAATAACTGAATGACCCGAACACAGAATGGGGGCTGATGAACGGGGAATGGAACGCCTAAATCATGATGATGATGATGATGATGATGATGATGATGATGATGATGATGATGATGATGATGGTGTTGCTGACGATACTGATGAGGATGGTGCCGATGAGAAGGATGGCGTGCAGGAGGAAGGAAAGGGGGAAGCGGGAGAAGGAGGAAGAAGACCCGTCCGGTGCAAACCAAAGACTCATCGACGATGCTGCAACTCGCCAGCCCAACGGACAAGAGGTGGGTTACGATCTCCGTGAATTGGTTTCGCGCGCGCGCAGGGCCGCCCTTCAGGATCCCCAGGCGAAAATGAATCCGGCAACGTGGGCTCGAGGACGCCAGAACTCCCCGTGGCGGTCTTCCCGACCCCAAGGGGTCCCCACGACGGTCCAAGAGGGCTCCAAATCGCTGACCGATCGGTCCAAGACGCCCAAGATGGCCTCCAGTCGGTCGAAAAAGCGCCCAAGACGTCCCACGAGGCCTCCAAGAGCCTTCCCCAGAGGGCCCCGAAAGGCCAAAATGCATGATTTCCTTGGGTGTTTCTTTATGTTCAGGGCTCTCTACTTTTCGAGCTTCTGACGCTCCAAGACGCCTCGAGAGGCATCAAAGACCGCCCTAAGACGCCCCCAGAGCCCCCCAAGAGGGCCCCAACCAAGAGGCGCCCAAGGCGGCCAAAGAGGGCGCCAAGACGACCCCAAGAGGGCCAAAAGGGGGAACACGTGCCGAAAATCCTAGACTTCCGCGCCAAGAGGCAACCAGGAGGCCCCAAGAGGCTCCCAGGAGGCTCGGCTCCCACGAGGCCCCAAGAGGCCCCCAAGAGGCCCAAAAGCGGCCCTAAGAAGCCCCAGAACAGCCTCCAGGAGACCCCGACAGGCCTCGACGAGATCTCGACGAACATCCAAGAGGCCAAAGACCCACCGCCCAGGCACGGTGGCGGGATGGGTCGAAGGCCATTAGATATGGGCTGGCGGATTCAGCGAAACAATTCAAAAAAAACTGTCTGACATCTCCCTTCATTCATAAGTCCCTACAAGAATAAATGTTGATTACGGGAAGTGCCCCATCGAAAAACAACCGTCTGGGAATCCCAGATCGTGCCAGAACACCATTCCTTGGCTTTCATCGCTGCGAGTCAACGTGACTGCTTCGCGTCAGAACACGGTTCTTGGAACTTCAACACCGCGTATCAACGTGACCGCTGCGTCCGAGCAATCATAACACATACCATAGCACCGTTTCTGGGGCTTCAACTTCTGACAATCAACGCGCGGCGCTAGGGCGAAAACAACATTTTTCTGAGGAGCCACTCTCATCCTCCAAACTGCTGCAAACTTGTAAGATGAATATGCGCGGCGCTGGGACGAAAGACACATGTTCAAACTGAACCGCCCTCCATCCTGAAAACTGTTGCAAGTTTCAAGCTTCAGGGTGTAAATAGTGACGGAGTCTCAGGCGAAACGCCCGGCCCGCACTACACACACACACACACTCGGGGGTGCGACGGGGAGGCCGTACTGAGAAGGGGAAGGGATGAAGAGGTGGGACGCAAGGGCGCTGCAGATTCAAAACGAGATCCCACCAGAAGATGGTTTGGAAAAATCGAAACGATGTCCAACAGCGAACGTAGGCCAAAACCGACAGCACGCGATGTGGCGCGGGCGACTTCTGCACCAAATGGACGTCTCCCGCGCAGACGCCAACATCGAATCCCATCGAAAATAAACAGGACTGCTGTCATTATTCGCCCCCATTTGTTTCGTCCACTTGAGCAGGGACCGACCGTCCCAACATTCCTAGAGGCCTACCGCGAAATGTTCTTCGAACCCAAACATCAACCCGATGTCTTAAAACAAGACAGCCCCAGCCAGAAATGCTCTAAGAACATTTCGTGCAGACCACAGAAGCTTCTTAGCCTTGTGCTGCCCCCATCGCACTTAAGGACCACATCCCAAAAATAATTTCGAGCACCCAGAAAAGTGTCGAAAGAGTGTCGAAAGAGTGTCGAAACAGCGCCTCCCAGGGCCCGACACGTGAAAACCCTCGAGTTGTTGGGTATTTTCCTGGTGCTCGAAATTCTTTATGGTGATCAAGGCTAAAGCAGGTTGGAACATCCTAATGGGCCTCTAGGGGAACCAGGACGCTTCGCCAACGCTCGATCCACACGTGTTCCCAGGCCGCCGCTCGGGCCTCCGGCCGCCACTCGGGACGCTGCGGACACCCCACTGGCATGCGCTCGCGGCGAGGCGCTGCTGCCGGATGGGCACCCCGAGACCGACAGCCCGCGGAGAGCCGACGAACGCGCCCGAAAGCAATCCTCTCGGCGGTGGACAAACCTCCCTTTAGTAAACCTCCCTTGAGTGAAAACGGCCTGGGAAACCGACGAACCTGGACCCGCAAAAATGACGGCCGCGACGCCCTCTCGCGAACCGAAAACAGCCAATTCGCTAATCGACGTCAGGGTAGGAAATTGATCAACCTCTGGCCCTCGGGCCTCGACACCTCCGTGCGGTCCTCCGCAAGACGAGGTCGAGACGAGAACGGCCCACGGAATCGCCAGAACACCGTCCAGGTCCCCCCCTGCTCCCGAGCAGGGGCCGTGAGAGGTGGCGCGAGGAGAAGGCCCGGGACGCCCGTGGGCCAGGGGAGCCCCCCCGGCCGGCCCCCGAGGAGGGGCACGCCGCTGAAGCCGATGCGCCGCGCTGGCGCGTGGCTGAAGGAGTGGACGCCGCACATCGCCTGCGGGGGGCCATCGCTTGGCGTCCCTCCCCCGTGCATGTTTCGATCTCGAGCGTGTCTTGTTGCTCGAGGATCCTCGGGGGCGACGATCGGGGCGAATGGCCCAGGGGCGGGCATTGCACGTATTCGCCCGGGAGCCTTTTCGAAGACATGGATCATCGGCGCACCTGAATACATGTATTGCTCTCCCCTGGGCTATTCGCCCCTACCGTCGCCTCTGAGATTCGGGATGCTCCTCGGTGGTCCCCGCCGAGGGGGCGTGCGCACGTCCGAGCGATGCCAAGGGGAACGTTCGGAGGGGGCACCGGCTCAGGGAGGGAAACGTCCATCTGGAGTCGGCGATACATCGACAATGCATCGGCGACAGGCCCCCGATGGCGAAGCCGCACGTTCCTGGGCGGCGCGGGCTGTCGGGCTCCGAGCGGCGATGAGTGCGCGATTGCGGGTCGATGCATACCCCGTGAGCAGATCCCCCCCTCCCTAACGTTTCCCCCTGGCATTCTGGCCACAACTCGGCTCTCCTCTCCAGCAGCCTTTCGGACGATCCCAAAGATCCCCGGAACGCCCTCGACGAGGCGCAGCTGATGCAAACCGCCCCGGGCCTCGAAAACATTCGAGAAAACCACACTCGTATGTTTAAAAACCACGTTCGAGGCTGTTCGAGAAGCATCTTTGAAAACCTCCGAGCATGTCCGTGCGTTGGGGGTCGATTCGCCCCCCTGGGCCCATACGCATCCCCCCGCTGACGATGCCCCCGTGCGCGGCCAGGATCTGCCCGCGTGCACTGCCGCGGGGCCGTGTCCTGGGCACGCGAGGAGCGGCAGATGTATGCGGATGTCTGCCCCGCCAGCGCGGGCGGTAAGATCTCCACCTCCACCGCTCCTCGGGATCCCAGGGCACGACTTCGCAGCGGTGGCTGTGGCCACATTGACACATTTTAGCGGCGCGCCTGGGGGGGGGGGGGAACGGAGGCGGGCCTGCTCAGAAGGCTCGGAAGTCACCCAGTCTTCTGAGAAGTGTTCTGACCTTTACCCGAAGACACAGAGAGCGTCTCGTAAGGCGCGAAGGCTTCTGGGAAGTCCCGCTGCCTTCTGGGGGGGCCTGCTCCTTCTCACTTCCCCCCCTCGTTTGCCGCCGATCCTCCTCTGCCAGTGGCTCGGGGAGGCCATCAGGCAACGGGGCAGGAAGCGGGGGGGAAGGAGATCATGGAAGGGGGGGACCTGCGGGGCCTGGGAGCCCGGGCGGCAGCTCCGTCCTTTGATGATACATGGCGAGCACCAGCACAGCAAAGAGCATGGCCACGATTGTGCGAGCCAATGGTAGTAATGATGTTGGCACCCGAGATGGAAAGGGCTACGCGTACGAATTGTGATAGCATGATCACTGACAGCGCCGATTCTGGCGATGGGACCCGGATCGCCAGGGAGCTCGGGACACTGCCCGCGCCGAGGCCGACGGGGCGGGGCGCGTTCGGCAGCCGGGCGGAGCGGCACAGCAGCACGTCGGCGACCAGCACCTCACGGGTCTCGAGGGTCGAAGGGAGTCGAGGACCCCGGGTCGGGGGCCAGGGGAAGGAGGACGGGCAGAGGGAGCAGGGAGAAGGGAAGGAGGGAGGGAGGGGGAGGGAGGGAGGGAGGGAGGAGGAGGAGGAGGAGGAGGAGGGGGAGGATGAGGAGGAGGATGAGGAGGAGGGAGGAGGAGGAGGAGAGAGGAGGAGGAGGAGGAGGAGGGAGGAGGAGGAGGGAGGAGGGAGGAGGGAGGGAGGAGGGAGGGAGGAGGGGAAGGAGGGCCAAGGCACAGGGTCGAGGATCGAGGCGGATCGAGGACCGAGGACCGAGGATCGAGGAGGATCGAGGTCCGGGGTCAGGGGCGGCGTCGGCTCGGACGCGTGCACTGGGCGGTGCCAGGCGGGCCCGCACCGCCGCGGCGGGGGCGCGGCTCGGGAGGCGGGCTCGGGGGCAAGGGCCCCCAGAGGCCCGGGCGGGAACCAGCGCGGAGCGGGCTCTCGGGCGCCGCTCGGCGGCGCGCCGCGGGTGGGAAAGTGACAGGGAGGAGGCCTTCTCAGAAGGCGGCGGGGCTTCGCAAACGCCCTCGCGCCTTCCGAGAACGCGTTGGCGTGGTCGGGGAGGGCTTCGAAAAATTCTTTGGGGGGGCTGGATGCCTTCTGAGGCTTCTGAGGAGGCCCGCCCCCGCTGGCTTCCACCCCGGGCGTTTCGCCGAGTTGCTGGGATGACGACCGAACAACACATCCACACACACATACACACATCCAGGGGGGGGCGGAGGCGGCTATGGGTGCGTGTTGTCGGATGGGGGTCCCCGCTCGAATGGGAGCCTCCCCGCGGCCGACAACCCGCGCCCATACCCATAGCCAGTCATCCTCCCTCCGACCGCCCCTATGGGTGTTGATCGTTCGTCATAGGAGTGGTCCTGGCCCAACACGTTCGACTCGAGCTCCACGCAGGTTCGACTTAAGGCCGACTCGAGTCGACGGACGTTCGACGCAGCATCGGCGCATGAGTGGAGCGAGTAGACCCAGGAAGGTTCCCAGAACCAGCATCTCACAGGAGTGGGCCCCAGGTAGGGGTCGAGGGGTTGGGTGTTGGTAGGAGTGGTCCTGGCCCTAGGTGTCTCCTGTTTGTCGCGCCATTTTGGAGCCCCTGGTGCCCTCTGAGCCTCGTGGGGGATGCTCTGGAGGCCACATGGGCCTTCCCAGACACCTTGGGCCAGGGACCCCTTTGGCAACACCCAGGACGTGGCAGAAGAAGAAACGAATACATTGAAGCCTAAAAACGTCGGAAGTCTACGCGGGTTTCTCGGATCCGCGCTGGCACCCCCTCCCCCAGCGCGCGGGTCGCGCCAGTGGCGGCGCCGGAGCGCCGAAGGGGGGTCAAGCGCCGATCCGAGAAATACGCGCGGGCCGTCGAATGTTCATGCCTATATCACGACGACGACGACGGCGACGACGACGACGACGACGACGACAAGTCGCCTCCCTGTACTGATCCAGCGTGGAGGCGGGAAGCTCGCTGAACTTCATGATGAGGCAGAACTTCAGCCAGTCGGTGCCCAGTTCCAGGAGCACGAGCAGGGCGATCCTGACAAGAGTAGAGCTCAATCACCGTGCTACTACAAGGGGCGCTGACTACGGAACGAAGGCGTTGTTCTGGCCACGGCGAGCCTCGGGCACGAATAAGTCCCACGACCTAAATCTGAGGAACCGCCCGAAAAAGCAGGGCCCTGCCTAAGCCCAAAAAGGAGTGTAAGAATGACAAGCCCAGGCGGATTGCAAACTTAGGGATGTCACCTCAGATATCGAAGGAAGATAATATGATCGACACCGAGACAAGGCGCTGCCAAACAGAAGGACAGGAATACGCTTTAAGCCAGTGATATCCAGAAGGTGACCCCCTGCATCTGCGCGTGGGGAGAGACCGCCAGGCGCACCAGGAGGCACACGATGTCCAGCACGAGGTAGAAGCGCTCCACGATGTCGCTGGTGATGATCGGAAACAAGTTGTCGCTCTTGTAGCGCTTGAAAACCGTCGACTTCACCTCGCCGGCGCTGTTCGTCACGATGATCAGCAGTACAGCGCTGGACGAGGTGTTAATGGCCACGTGATAGAGCAGCACGCGCAGCAGATGCATCGTCGTGTGCACCTTGGGGGTCCCGAACCGATGCGGTGACAGACCGTGCGGTGACCTCAGAATCCCCAACGACCTCGCCGCACAGTGCGTCACTGCACGTTCTTGATATCTCAGAGGCCTCAGTCGCCAGAGACATCCTCGGCGAACGACCCAAGTCCCAAAACCGTGCGGCCAGCCCCGATCCCCGAAGACTCACCAGACGGAGTGGTTACCGCACTGTTTGGAGGCCACCGAACACCAGGCAGCAGAACAGCGTCAGGGCAAACGTCCTCAGGAGCCGGAACCACGGGTCCCGCATGGACGTCATGAGCAGGTTGATGAGGTCCACCCCGACCGAACGGCACCAACGCTCGAACATCTCAAGCATGTTAAATGAGACGTAGAGCTTCAGGAACGACTGGCCCCGGATGAAATGGTACACCCAGGAAGTGTCGAAGAGCACATGGACGAGCGCCACGTTCAGCAGGAGCAGCGACACCCGCAGCAGGTCGCACTGCTCCTGGGAGAGCTAGCTGCAGTGCAACACCGTCCCGCTTCGAGCGATCCCCACCCGAGAACGCGAGGCTGCACCCCCAAAAAGCACTGACATCATGTGGGGCTGGCGTCAGCGGCACGTGGGGTGTGCAAGGCGAGCCGGGTCGGGAGCACTACTCCTTGATCGGCGGCGCGCCCAGAGGGGAAGCGAGAAGGGGCAGGCCTTCTCAGAACGCGGCAAAGCTTCTCCGAAGCCCTCCAGCCTTCTGAGAAGTGTCTCGCATCTCTGGGAAGGCGCAGCAAACTTTTCAAAAAAGGCCCGAGGCCGTCCGAGCCTTATGCGAAGGCCCGCCCCTTCTCACTGCCCCACCGGGGCTTGCCGCCGCTCGAGTCTCATAGCCTCACCTGTCGGAGGGGAAACGAGCTGTCGAAGGCCCGCGCGGCTTTCTCAGTTTCGGCGCCGGGCCCCCCTCCCAGGCGAGCGGAGCGCGCCAGGGGTGGCGCCGCCAGGGCGTCCCGCACAGATCCCAGAAATCCGCGCGGACCTTCGGAAGCTTCTGCTGGTGCAGGAGACCGTTTTTTCCGAATCGGCGATAACCCAGGTTACCACGGTGGGGGGGGAGGGGGCCGGCCGATAACCTAACCTTCGCGCTGTGGGCAGCCCTGCATATGCCCGCGCCCCCCCACCCTGGGCTTGCGCAACCGGCAAGTGTTTAGGTTATCCGGGGGGTGGGGAGGAGGGGCAAGCCCGATAACCTGGGTGATCGCTGGACCCTAAAAAAACAATCTCCTGCTGGTGCAGCTTGCTCTTCTTCGAGCTCCGTGGTGCGCAGGCGCTTGCGGGCCAGGAAGCGCAGGCATGCCCGGAGCGCCGACAGAGGCGTGAAGCTCAGCTCGTGCAGCAGGATGTCCTGAGGGGCACCGTCGGGGGGGGACCAGCCCAGGGAGGGAACATCAACCTGTCAACCTGGAACCAGCGATACATCGCCGATAGATCGGCGACAGGCCCGCGATAGCGAAAATCTGCAGGCTTCTGGGCGGGTTGGGCTATCGGGCCTCTGTCGGCGAACGAATGGGCGAGCATTGCGGGTCGTTTTACCCCCCCCCTAGGCCGCAGCCTGCCCCAACCCCTGACGGTGCCCCTGAGATGTCCAGGCAGAAGAGGAAGCCGAAACCCAGCAGCTTCTCGAGGCGGCGCGGCACCTGCGCCACCTCCAGCAAGTGGCTGGGCGGCACCGACCTCTCCGCCAGCGCCTGACTGTCGGGTCGCAGCCCGCTCCGCACCTCGTGGAAGGAGGGGAGGAGTGTCGTGGGGGAAGCGGGTCCTGTCCCAGACCCCGCTGGCGTCGTGAAAAACACGACGGAGAGCCTGTTGGCATTTTCGGTCCCTGGGAGCCCTCTCCGGGCTCCAGGAAGGACCTCCAAAGTATAGCTAGTCCAGCATCCCCAAACAACATGTTGTGGCCTAAGCGGCTCGGTGTGTTCGCACATGCTCCTGTGATCCGCCTGCGCATTCGGCGTCGTCGTCGAGCTCCTCCTCCGCCTCCTGCTCCTCCTCCTCCATCACCTCCTGCTGCTAACGGCTGTAAAAGACGATGTCTGTCGCCGTGCACACCTGTCCTGCCCCTCCCACCCGGGTGGGAGGGGGGCTCATTAGGGAAAGGTGAGAAAAAAAATGAGGCGACAGCGGTGGACGAGGGTGAGAACAACGAAGTGGTAGAGAGCATCTGCTCCTCCCCCTCCTCCTCTTCCTCCTCCTCCTTATCCTCCTCGTCCTGGTCTTCATAATCCTCCTCCTCCTCCTCCTCCTCGTCATCCTCATCTTCCTCCTCGTCCTCCTCCTCCTCCTCCTCATCCGCCGCATATACATCCTCATATCACTCCTCCTCCCCCCTCCTCATACGAATCCTCACCACCCTCCTGACGCAAGTCCTCCTCGACGTGTTCCTCCTCATCCTCCTCGTCATCATCTACCTTCTCGTCGCACCCCTTCTTTTGTTCCTCCTCCTCCTCCTCGTCCTCCTCCTCCTGCTCGCCATAGTCCTCCTTGCGACCTCATGAAGCGATTAAGATACCCCCAGTGCTTTCTGTAGCATACAGGCGGACCTAGGCCACAAGAACATTCCTCAAGAACATGAGACCCTCTGTCGGCCAAAACAAACAGAACATCCAAGGGTACCCTCCCCTGGATGCACTAGAGCATCCAACAAACACGAAGAATCCTAAGGTACCCTCCCCAAACCGACTTCGATGTTGTACCTCGGTCCGACTGTACGGACCTGCGGGAGGGAGGGAAGAGAAGGAGGGGGCTTTCACGCTGAGTAGGCCGGGAAGAGGGCAGGGAGGGAGAGGGAGCAAGGGAGGACGGGGGGGGGAACGCGAGAGGGGCGTACCGAAATGGATGGGGCGGGCGTATGCGAGATGCGCCACCGGCACCTTCGGTGGAGTTCCTGGGGCCACGAAGTGTGTGAAGGTATGCCGAAATGAGCGGGGCGGGCACATGTGGGCTGCGCCACTGCACCTTCCCTGGAGCGGCGGACGCCTTCGCGCCGCGACGCAGGGGAGGCCGTGAAGGAGGCTGCGGCAGAGGAGGGGGGAGAGGAGGGGGAGGCCTGGAGGGGGAGGGAGAGGGAGGCAGGGGGGAGAAGGGAGCGGGTGGGGGGAGGCAGGGAGAAAAGGGGCTGGGGAGGCAGGGGGCAGGGCGGCGGGGGGTCGGGGGCGGGGGAGGGGGCGACGCTGCCCCCCCCATCGCGGCGCACCTCCCACGCCAGCCAGGCCGCGAAGCCTGGCGGCGGTGCCGCCGGGGCCGCCGCGGCCGCCCCACCGCCCGGGGGCCAGGGCGCCGCCGCGGCGGCCGCCGGGGGGGCGGCCCGCGATGCCTGCGAGGAGCTGCGGGGCAGCTCCTCGGGGGAGCACGGACCGGATGCAGCCAGAAGTGCCCCTGGCCCAAGGTGCCCCCTAGGATTCTCGGGGTGGCCCAGAGGGCCTCCAGTGCACCCCCTCGCGAGGCCGAACGGACGGACGGACGGACGCTCGCGTGCGCGCTGGGGCGCGGTCACTCTGGGAACGGAGCGGTGGCGCCGTGGCGCCAAGATAATTACTGTGGTGGTAAAGCATGCGTTCGAGACGCATAGAAATCAGGTGCATCAGAGGGGAAGGAGGGGCAACAACTCGGGGGAGCAGGGGCGATCAGAGGGGCAACAACTGGGGGGGGTCAGAGGATCGACGATCGAGGCTCGATGCTCCGAGCAAGGAGGGAGGTTCAGGGATCGAGCCTCGTGTCGAGGACGGAGGGCCCGGGGGCGAAGGGTCGAGGGGCGTCCAAGAGGGGGAGGCGCAAATCATGGCCACTGCGCGGTCCTTGGGGGGGGACCGGGGACGTATGAAATAAGAGGAGGCGCGATGAAATCTGGGGAGATATCATGGCCCCCACCATGATACCCACCCACCCCTAGTCATCACCCCCCTCTTTGCCGCCCCCGAATGGGGGTTCGTGTCACATCTCTGATCTTCGGCGGCCGTTCGGGGCGATTCAGGCACCCCCAGGAGCGCTCTCGGCGAGGCGCGGCTGCCGGAAAACATCCCCGGGCTGGAGTATACCGCCGGGAGCCGCCCAGAGCGGCAGATGCTGGGCTTCGGCCATGATCAGGGTCTCGTGTAAGGTCCTGGCCTCTCGAAGGCTAAGAGCTCCTCTTATTGGCGGCGCGCACAAGGGGGTGGAGGGAGGGTTTCTTAGAAGGAGGCTGCTTCTTAGAAGGCACCCGCCTTACATCTGTTGAGAAGGCCCGCGCCTTCTAAGAAGCAGGGGTGTTTCTTAGAAGCCATCCCCCCTCCCCCCACTCCCCTCTGCGCGTGGCTGATCTTAGCCATCGTGCTAGCTGCTCTGAGAAGAACGACGCGGGGGAACAGGTTCACTGGGGGGGCATCGACCTTGAACGGGCGATCCATCTCGCCGACAGATCGGCGGTAGGACGGACCCCGAGAGCGAATCCGCACGTTCGTGAACGGGGCGGGCCATGGGGCCCATATCGTCGATGAGTGGGCGTTTGGGGTCGACGCATTCCGCCCTGATCGTATACACAGCTATCTTTGCCTATGATGTGTGCGGAGGAGGGGGGGGAGGGGATTGCACGCCCATAAAGGGGGAAAGAGCGAGAGAGGGTTCGTCCAAATCCACAGAATCTGCTCTGAGAGCAAACGAGTCTGGTCACCAAAACAGGCAAACCGCTCGAGACGTCCTCATAATCTGGGCCCCCTGGGGTGCGATAACCAGCGCCTCGCACGAGACATCCTCAGAATCTGCTCCGAAAGCGGAGGGAGTTGGCGACCAAAACAGGCAAACCGCCTGAGACATCCCCGCAATCTGGGCGCGAACGGAGGCCGTGAGATACCCCTGGCGGCATCCCGTTGGGAGGCGCCTCGCCTGAGCCATCCTCAGAATCTGCTCCGAAAGCGAAAGACGTTCGCGACCAAAACAGGCAAACCGCCTGAGACAATCCCGCCATATGGGCGTGAACGGAGGCCGTGAGATACCCCTGGCGGCCCCCCCTTAGGTGCGCTAAAACCAGCAAGGCGCTCGAGACATCCTCATCATCTGCCCGTCGTCGTCGTCATCACCATCATCAGCATCATCATCCTCATCATCAGCATACCCATCCATCATTCACCATCATTCAACACAACCGACGAGGGATGGAAGGGATGATGATGAGGGGTCCAGCGCGGTCAGAGAATGATTCACTGCGTGGAGCTCCCCATACGTGCATCGATGAACGCGTTTCTTTATGTTCGGCAATGACGGGCGGAGGGGAGGGCGGGGGGGGAAGGGGTGGGTATGACGTGACGCGCCCACCCCGCCGTGTGGCTCCGGCACCACAGCCGCGCCCGCGCGCACGACGCGACGAGCGACGAGCGACGACGACGACGCCAGCAGCATATAAGTGTCGATCTGCCCATTGCGCCTGTGTACACCACAACACTCGCGTGCACCACACCGCGCGTGTGCACCACAGCGCTTGCGTACACCGCAACAGCCTTGTGCAACGCACCGCCCGTGCATACCACAATACTTGGGAGCACGACAGCGCCGGTGTACATACACCGCAGCAGCCATGTGCAACACAACGCCTGTGTACACCACAGTGCTTGCGTGCACCGCAGGGTCTGTGCACGCCACAGCGCCTGTCTACACCACAGCACCCGCGTGCAACGCAGCGCTGGTGTACACCACAGTGCGTGCGCGCAGAGGACAGGTAGAAGGAGCGTGTACGTCAGGATCTGCTGCGGACAACTAAACGCAACGCCAGGAAAATGATGATAATCGAATGCGATGCGTTTCCCTCCTCCCTCCTCCTCCACCTCCTCCTCCTCCTCCGCCTCCGCCTCCGCCTCCGCCTCCTCCTCCTCCTCCTCCTCCTCCTCCTCCTCCTCCTCCTCCTCCTGCTCCTCATTTACCTCCTTTGTACCCCCTGTCGTGCGGCTTGGCGTGAAAACGCACGTGCGCATCTCAGCGTGCACCGCAGAATGGTCGATTGAATCGGTTCACTTGGTTCTCGGACGGCCAGGTTAGCTGGAACCTCCTGGACGCAAGTGGGAGTTAGGGTGATGCGGGCGGACTCGGGGGGATTCGTAGATTCCAGCGGCGCTCCTTTGTCCATGAGGATTTGTTTTCCATTGTTTTCTCTGGAACCCGCACGCTCTCCATTTTGTGACAAGGATTCCTTGTGAAATTCTATACACAACAATGGTGCTGTGTTGCACACGGCTGATGTGGCGCACACAGGCGCCGTGGCGTACACAGGCCCTGCAATGCACGCAGGCATTGTGGTGTGCACTGGTGCTGTGTTGAGCACGGCTGAGGTGGTGTACGGAGGCGCTGTGGTGTACACAGGAGCTGGTGTCCCCACAGGCACGGTGGCACAAACTGACGCTGTGTTGCACGCGGCTGCTGTGGTTTACATCGGCGGCGTGGTGTACACAGGCGCTGTGGTGCACGCGGGCACTGTGATGTACAGAGGCGTTGTGGTGCATATCGCCACCTACATGTTCGTGCTACCCGTCCACCGTCATTCCTAAGCATTCCCAGACGCCGACGGCGCGAAACGTGACGTCATCGACCCCCTCCCCCCCAGATGAGTGCCGTCATCGGCCCGGACTTAAAACAGGCTCCAGCCGCGTCCGCGCGCACGACGACGACGAGTGATGAACCACGAGCGACGACGAGGACGACGACGACGACGACGACGACGACGACGACGACGAAGACGCCTGCGGACCAGACACCTATGCAGATTCCTACGCGGACACCTACGCGAATCCCAATGCGCACGGCGGGCACTGCCCCGAGCGCAGTGGGGGGGAGCGTTACGTCATAGTAGGGGGGGGGGGGGAGCGGGGGCCATGACGCCCGTCATGCCCCAAGCAATAAAAAACGGGCTCTATATTCGCATGGACCTGTCCGCCGTGAGTGTCTTGGCGCAAGAGTTGTCGAATGTATGCGGGTTTGAGTTGTGACGGTCTGGTCATGAATCCAAATGCGAATGAATTGGAGTGTGAATCAGTTTCAGTAGTACGAGCGCGTCTCTGCGCATGAGCCTGGGGCGTCCTGCGGCCTCCTGAAACCTCCTGGGGCTTCCTGGGGCCTCAAGGAGCCTCTTGGCACCTCTTGAGGCTTCGAGTGGCCTCCTGAGGCCTCCTGGAGCCTCGCGTGGCCTCCGGGAGCCTCCAGGGACCTCTTAGGGAGGATTCTTGCAATAGGAGAGGCCCAATCTATAGGAACAGACGTACAGAAAAAATTGCGGATCGGAGCCGCAGGAGAAGGGCAATCTATATATATATATATATATATATATAGGAGCACATGTAAAACACTACGGACTCGTGCCCCCAGGGATGCCCAAGCTATAGGAACAGACGTAAAACATTTACGATTGTATACACAGGAGAAGGACAATATATGTAAACATACGTATACCATGAAGGATTCGTGCTCCCGGTGAGGCCCAATCTATAGGAGCATACCAAAAAAAACATGAAATTGGAGCCTATCCTGTTGCCTTCTGAGGCCTCCTGCTTCTTGGGCCTCTCGGGGCCTCCTGTTGCCTTCTGGGGCCCCCTGGCGCTCCCTGTGGCCTCCTGGGGCCTCCTGTGGCTCCCTGAGGCCTCCTGGAGCTTCCTGGGGCCTCCCGGAGCCTCTTGGGACATCCTGTGGCCTCTTGAGTCTTCCTGTGGCCTCCTGATGCCTCCTGGGACCTCATGTAATCTCCTGGGGCCTGCTGGAGCCTGCTGGAGCCTCCTGTGGCATACTGGGCAGAATCTGTGCCCACGAGTCTGGCCACCAAAACAAGCAAACCGCTCGAAACATCCTCATAATCTGGGCCCCCTGGGGTGCGATAACCAGCGCCTCGCACGAGACATCCTCAGAATCTGCTCCGAAAGCGGAGGAAATTGGCGACCAAAACAAGCAAACCGCTCGACACATCCCCGTAATTTGGGCGCGAACGGAGGCCGTGAGGTACCCCTGGCGGCCCCCCACTAGGAGGCACCTCGCACGAGAGATTCTCAAAATCTGCTCCGAAAACGGAGGATGTTCGCGACCAGAACAGGCAAGCAACTCGCGACATCCCCGCCACTCTGGAGCGAACGGAGGCCGTGAGATACCCCCTGGCTCCCCCCCTAGGAGTGCTAAAACCAGCAAGCCGCTCGAGACATCCTAATCATCTGCTCATTGTCATCATCTGCGCATCATCATCATCATCATCATCATCATCATCATCATCATCATCATCATCATCATCATCATCATCATAATCATCATCTTCATCATCATCAGCAGCAGCATCATCATCAGCAGCAGCATCATCATCATCATCATCATCCATTATCCATCCTCCGTCATCCGTCATTCACCACTCACCATTCACCATCATACTCACATCATACTCTCACCACGAGCATCGTCATCATCATGACATCCATCATCATCGTCTAGAACAAAAAGGGAGGAGAGAATGGAGGGATGATGATGATGAGGGGTCCGGCTCGGCCAGAGAATAATTAGTCACTGCGTGAAGCTCCCTATGTGTGCATCTATTCGCATGGACCTGACCGCCGTGAGAGTCTAGGAACAAGAGTTTTCGAATATAAGCGGGCTTGAGTTGTGACGGTCTGGTCATGAATCCAAATGCGAATGAATTGGAGTGTGAATGAGTCTCAGTAGTACGAGCGCGCCTCTGCGCATGAGCTTGGGGCCTCCTGAGGCCTCCAGAAACCTCCTGGGCCTTCCTGGGGCCTCCAGGAGCCTCTTGGGGCCTCCTGGGGCCTCTTGGGGCTTCGAGTGGCCTCCTGAGGCCTCCTGGAGTCTCGCGTAGCCTCCTGGAATCTCCTGGAGCCTCCTGGGGTCTGCTGGGACCTCCTAGGGAGGATTCGTGCCCCAGGAGAAGCCCGATCTGTAGGAACAGACGCACAGAAAACAGGAGCCACAGGAGAAGGGCAGTCTGTAGGAGCACACGTAAAACACCAAGGACTCGTGCCCCAGGGGAGGCCCAATATATAGGAACAGACGTAAAACATTTAGGATTGTATACACAGGAGAAGGACACTATATAGAAACATACGTTAGCATGAAGGATTCGTGCTGCAGGTGAGGCCCAATCTACAGGAGCATACCAACAACTCATGGAATTGGAGCCACTCCTGTTGCCTGTTGAGTCCTCCTGCTCCTGGGGCCTCTCGGGGCCTCCTGTTGCCTGTGCCTCCTGGCGCTTCCTGTGGCCACCTGGGGCCTCCTGTGGCTTCCTGGGGCCTCCTGGAGCTTCCTGGGGCTTCCCAGAGCCTCTTGGGACATCCTGTGGCCTCTTGAATCTTCCTGATGCCTCCTGGGACCTCATGTGGCCTCCTGGGGCCTCCTGAAGCCTGCTGGAGCCTCCTGTGGCATCCACGGGAGAATATGTGCCCACGAGTCTGGCCACCAAAACAAGCAAACCGATCGAGACATCCTCAAAATCTGGCCCCCCTGGGGGGGGGCGAAAATGAGCGCCTCGCTCGAGACATCCTCCAAATCTGTTCCGACAGCGGAGGACGTTGGGGACCAAAACAAGCAAACCGCCTGAGACATCCCCGCCATTTGAGCGCGAACGGAGGCAAACCGCTCGAGACATCCTCAGAGTCTGCTCCGAAAGCAGAGGAAGTTGGCGACGAAAACAATGAAAACGCCTGAGACACCCCCGCCATTTGGGCGCGAACGGATGCCGTGCAATACCCGTGGCGTCCCCCCCCGTAGGAGTGCTAAAAACAGCAAGCCGCTCGAGACATCCTCCGCATCTGCTCATCATCATCATCATCATCATCATCATCATCATCATCATCATCATCATCATCATCATCATCATCATCATCATCATCATCGTCGCCACCACCACCACCATCATCATCATCATCAGCATCATCATCATCATACCCATCCGTCGTTCACCATCACCATCATACTCACATCATACTCTCACTACAAGCATCGTCATTATCATGACACGCATCATCATCGTCTAGTGCAGAGAGGGAGGAGAGAGTGGAGGGATGATGATGAGGGGTCCGGCTCGGTCAGAGAATAACAAGAACCCCATCCTTTGGATATTGGGAATAACAAAAACCCCATCCTTGAGTGGATATGGAGAAAACATGTTCTTGCCAAGCCTGAGGAGCCGAAAAGTGACCTAAACCCGCCCGGATTTAAACATGGAGGTGGGAAGTGGACGCCCCATAGGGAGGGGCTCCCGCTCGAGATTTCCTCGCGGAGTCTCTCACAGGCGAGGCTCCCACTCGAGAATTCCTCCATATTCAAGCCGGAGGAGCTCAAACGTGACGATAATTGGAGGTCTTCCGAAGCCGCTTGGATTCGAACGTGGAGGTTGTGACCCCATAGGGAGGGGTTCCCGCTCGAGACGCCCTCGCGATTCTCTCACAGGCGAGGCTCCCCCTCGAGACATCCTCCATATTCATCAAGCCTGAGGAGCCCCAAACTGACGACACCTATTAGGTTTCGGATGGCAGCCTCGGATTACCAACCAGAAGTGCGGGCCGCATAGGGAAGGGTTCCCGCTCGAGACTGCCTCACAATTCATTCACAGACGAAACTCCCACCTGAGACTTCCTCCGTACTCAAGCATGAAGAAGCCAATACTGACGGAGGTTACAGGATCCCGATGACCAACTCGGATTTGTAATATGAGCTGCGGGCACCACAGGGAGGGCGCTTCCGCCTGAGACTTCCTCAAAATTCACTCACAGATGAGGCTCTCGCCTAAGACTTCCTGCATGCTCAAGCGTGAGGAGGCACAAGTGAAACGGTTGCAAGAGCCCGGTGACCCTCTCGGATTAGTAACATGAGTTGCAGGCCCCATAGGGAGGGGGCTCCAGCCTGAGACTTCCTCGCAATCCTTCACAAACAAGGCTCTCGCTTGAGACTTCCTCAATATTGAAGCCTGAGGAACCCGAAAGTGACGACAGGTACAGGATCCCGATGACACGCTCGGATTTGTAGTATGACCTGCGGGAACCAGCGGAAGGGGGCGCCCGCCTAAGACTCAGCCAGGGGGAAAACGGGGGTGGGGGGAGGGGGGAGGGAGGGCTTCTTAGAAACACCCCCTGCTTCTTAGAAAACGCGGTCCTTGACTATATATGTCAGGCTGGCGCCTTCCTGGAAGCAGCCTACTTCTAAGAAACGTTCCCCCCTCCTTCCACCCTCTACTGCGCGCCGCCAAATGACTTCCTCACAATTCACTCACAGATGAGGCTCCCGCCTGCGACTTCCTGCACGCTCAAGCTTGAAAAGGCCACAAGTGACGTCAGTGTTGATGTTGATGTTGATGTTGTTGATGATGATGATGATGCCGGCGATGATGGCAGTGATTATGACAATGGCAACAATAATGATAAGGAGACTTGCAATGATAATGGAATTGGGAATGGTACTGATAAGGAATATGATAATGGTAACGGTAGCGATGATGATCATAATGATAATGCTGGATTTTCTGCGAAGGATTATGGGGAGGAACATGATAACTGCAATGATACCGATGATACCAATCAAATCAAAAATACGGGTGATGATGATGGTGATGGTGATGGTGAAGCTGATGAAACTGATGATAATAATGATGGTATTGCGGCTGATGATGATGGTGATCAGGATGATGGTGTATATCCAGTGGATCGCCCTGTAACGGTGATGGCGATGAATGGCAAGGGTGATGATAGGTGAAAATGATGACGACGATGGTGAGAAAATGATAGTGATGATGCTGGCGATACTGATGGTGGTGATGCTGATGAATGTGAGTTAATGTGGGAAATGACATTGACAGTATGACGATGATGATGGCCATGTTCGTTTATAATCGAAACTGGCAAAAGGGAGTGTGCTGAAAGCGATTGTGTGATATGATGAGCATGGTGAAAATGATGATCATAATGATAACTGCTATGATGGCACGGATGACGTTGATGATGACGATGCTGGTAAGGCTGATTATGATGATGTTGATTATAGTGATGATGCTGATGAGCGTGATCATGACGGCGAGGAGGGGGTGAAAAAGGCTTCTGTGCTGGATACATAGGGAAAAAAGGAAGCCCTATGAAAGTGTGTGGGAAAACAAATCGACCCACGAGCCGAGGCTGAAAATGTGAACGTTCGACAACATGACTGGCCCCGCTGAGCCTCCGTCGACCTGAAACTCCGTGAAATAATCCCGAAATCTCCTGGACAAAAAGTTGGCAAGGGTCCAGCAGAATCCCTCGCGAAAATCTGTCCTGAAGCTCCATACTGCAACGCGAAAGCCTCCTGACTGGGTTTTCAAGGAACTGCGGTAGATTATCCCTGCGCCACGCCTGGCGCGATGGGCAGCACAAACGACGGTGAAAGAGCACGCTTAGCCCGCCGCAGGCTAGCCACCCGGAACAAAAATCGGGATCGTGTTGGCGCAGCCTGCGTTGGCACCAGTGGGAAAGCATGGGGGCCATCGCAGCGAGCACTGCTCGCGAGAAGCCCAGGCCCCCCGATCCCGACAACACGGGTCCCGTCCTACACAACCTTCAACTGAAACTGCTGGTTTGAAGGCCTCCAGTGAAGGTATCCTCGTCACGCTTATGCAGGGCCGATCTTAGCAACAACCGCGAGGGTGAGAAGAGAAGGAGAATGGGGGAGGCGAAAGAGATAAAGGGCGGATGGAGGAAGAGGAGGAGGAGACGCGCGGCGGCAACGGAACGGCGCCGGGCCGAAGACCGCTTGCATCGAACAGAACACACATCGAGACTGCATCCTCGGACACGTGCGAATTACAGTGCGCGTCAGGAGACGTCGGATGGCCCCCCATTGCGGGAGCCCCGAGCTGTCCTCGCTCGAGGAGGAGGAGGGAGGAAGGAGGGAGAGGATTTTTTTCGCAACACGCAGCCTTCAGCCCGCAGGGTGTCGCCGCGCCGGCCGCGGCGGCGCGGCGCCCCGTGCGCGCGGCCGGCGGGCGAGCCCGACCGAACTACACGGGGAAAACGACGGGGGTCCCAAAGGACGGGCTGCGCGGCGCCGCCAAAAGACGGCGCCGCGCCACCCGCCCCAAGGGACCCAGGTTTCGGACCCCAGGCCACCCAGGACCGAACCAAAAAGCGGCACGACACGACACGACACGACGGGGGGGCGCAACGGCCACGACACGACACGCACGACACGACACGGACGAACGACACGACAGAGACGAGCCGCCGGTCCCGCCCCATGGCGGCGAGCGCTGGGGGGGGGATCCAGCACCGCCCTGGGGGAGCCCACGGGTCCTGGCGACCCCCCCGGCGCACTTTGGCGGCGTCCCCCGGGGTGCGGGGGCTTGTCGCCCCGAGGGCCCCGCGGTCCCCGCCTCCGCCAGGGGGCCGAAGCCCGACCCCACACTTGGGGGCCCCCCCGGGGGGAAGGAGGGGGAGGAGGAGGGAGGTAGGTGGGAAGAGAAAAGCGATTCCCCAACAACCCCGTGTGATTGCATTGGAGCTATATGCCGTTGCCCCTGGCCTTCGGGTCATGACTCGGCTCTCTGGCGGCCGCTCGGGGCAACACGAGGCGCAGCTGATGGAAGCCACCCGGGGCCTCGAAAGCTCCCGAATTCCCCAGAATCTGCAGTCCCCCCTCCCACCTGTCGTTGGCTGTCCCCGCCGAACTAGACGCCTCCCACATGGGGTCCTAGCACACGATCGCACCACGTCGCCGATGCATCGGCGACGTCGGCGTGCATCGGCGACGTGGGCGACGTCGGCGTAAAGAAAATCGAGATCCACATCGAGCCACATCGCCGACGCATCGGCGATGCGACGATCCACCGACCCATCATCTGCTCGGACCCTATCTGGAAGGCCTAAACTGACGTGGCCCACGAGTCTCACGACCCGAATCTGAGTCCCTCGACCCTCCCCGCGCCTGATGCGTGCCCCCCCCCCCTCCGGAACGCTCTCGGCGAGGCGCAGCCACAATAAAGAACCCCAAGGCTGGAAGACTGCCATGGACTGACGAAGTCGCGCGAAAACCTCAGCCTACTGACTACCTACAAGACCCGAATTTGACCCGAATTTCGGGTTGGGGGGGGGACGGGTTCCATGTGCTTTTTCAATGCTCCCCGACCCCCCCCCCGCTGGCAATGGAGGACAAATTGAGGCCTTCGGGTTGGGTTGGGGTGGTTTGGTGAGTGGTGACCTACCCGCCTACTCCGAGTTTCTGAAATAAACGTCGGGCGGGCGTCACCCCCGCCGACAGCCCCACATCGACCCCCGTCTCGGGCAGCCACCGCGCGCCGAAGGCGATCCAACCCCCGTCGCGGCGCGACGACGAGGCGAGGTTGACCCCCGTCGGTGGGGTACCCCCGCGCTTATTAAGAAACCCAGAGTACTCCCTGAGACCATCGCCCCCCCTGCCGCTACTTCAAATCAGGGCTGGACCTAAACGTTGTTTTTCGTGTTGGTTTCGTGTTGTTGTTTGTTTACTCTACCTGTTTTCCTGTACCCCCACGCCAAAACGAAAAAACAAAACACAGCCGAAGTCCAGCAAAACACCGTTTAGGTCAAGCCCTGCCCCAAATGTGCGCCACGCCCTCGGCCTCGCCCTCTGCCTCGGCCTCGGCCCCTCCACCTTCTCCTCGTGCCGCGCGCCCTGCCCCCCGCTCGAGCCCTCCCCGCCCTCCTCGTGCTTTCCTCTCCTTCCTCACCCCTCCTCCTCGTGCCCCGCTCCCCCTTCTCCCCCTCCCCCTCCTCTTCCTCCCCCTCCCCCTCCCCCCCCCCTCCTCCTCCCCCTCCCCCTCCTCCGCCTCCCCCCTCCCCCCACCCCCGAAAGGCTCCTGCGAGGCCTGCGAGGCGGTGCGCGCCAGCCCAGGGTCCGCGGCGCCGCCGGCGTCGGGCGTGCTGGGCCGCTCGGGTTCGCTGGGCGGCCGTGGTCGGCGAGCCGCCCCCAGGGGCGGGGGGACCGAGGCAAGGCCGTGTCCGGGAGCGGCAGGTGAGCGTTTTTGTTGCTTTATTCGGCGCTTCGACATTGGGCTTATGGCGTTCATCCCCACATGTTTCGTGGGGTTATGGCTTTCATCCCTGCTGCGTCGCACCCGCGTCTCCCGCACACACACCTCCCCTCCCTCCTCCTTCGTCCCCTCCTCCACTTCACCACATGCTTAATGGGGTTATTGTTTTCCCACATGTTTATTGGGTGGTTTTCTTCTCTGCCGCGCCTCACCCGCGTTCCTCCTCCTCTTCCCTCTGCACCTCGCGCCCACATGCCCACATACACATGAGACACACGCTCACATACAGCCGCACACGCATCATACACATGACACCCGCCAGCAGACACGCAGCATACAACACTCGCAAACACACACACACACACACCATACAACGCTAGTGCACGCCTGGCGTGTTCACTGCATCACACACCGAAGACGCATGCACAAGATTCTGGGCACCAACATGGAGCACACGTCCAGGTACGGCCGCACAATAATCATTCACATACACGCGACATGCCTTATACAAGACATGACTGTAGGATTCGCAGTCAATGGCAAGAGACTCTCTGCGGGCCATGGCGCAGGGCACGGCAAGCGGGGCATACTCTCGAAACCATAAAAGGGGGTGCGCAGGGCGTGGTCTCTCACCGCGCCGCTATCCGTGACGGTCGTCAAGGGCAGAGCAATCGTGGCATATTCTCGACTCCATAGGGGGTGCGCGGCCGCTATCCGTGACGGTCGTCCATGACACAGAAGGCAAGGCATATGCTCGACACCATAACGGGGTGCGCAAGGGGTGGTCTCTCACCGAGGACGTTATCCGTGACGGTCATCCAGGGCGCAGCAGGCATGGCAAATTGTCGACACCATAGGGGGTGCGCGGCCGCTATCCGTGACGGTCGTCCATGGCACAGCAGGCATGGCATATGCTCGACACCATATGGGGTGCGCAATTCGTGGTCTCTCACCGTGGCCGCTATCCGTGACGGTCGTCCAAGGCACAGCAAGCATGGAAGATTGTCGACACCATAAGGGTGCGCACGGGGTGGTCTCTCACCGCGGCCGCTACCCGTGACGGTCGCCCATGGCACAACAAACATGGCAGACTCTCGACACCATTCGGGGGGTGCGAAACAAGGATGGTCTCTCACCGCGGGCGCTATCCGTGACGGTCGCCATGGCACAGCAGGCGTGGCATACTCTCGTCACCACAAGGGGTGCGCAAGGCGTGGTCTCTCACCGCGGCCGCTATCCGTGACGGTCGTCCATGGCACACCAGGCAAAGCAGATTCTCGACACCATAAGAGAGATCGCAGGGGGTGGTCTCTCACCGCGGGCGCTATCCGTGACGATCGCCCAGGGCACAGCAGACATGTCATATTGTCGACATCATAAAGGGGGTGCGAAGGGCGTGGTCTCTCACCGCGGACGCTATCCGTGACACGTCGTCCTGAGAACAGTCGGGGTGACATATTTTCGACACCACACGGTGTGCGCAGGTCGTGGTCTCTCACCGCGGCTGCTACCTGTGACGGTCGCCCATGGCACAGCAAACATAGCAGATTCTCGACACCATTCGGGGGGGTGAAAAAAAGGTGGTCTCTCACCGGGGGCGCTATCCGTGACGGTCGTCCATGGCACAGCAGGCATGGCAAATTCTCGACACCGTAGGGGGTGCGCAGGGCGTGGTCTCTCACCGCGGCCGCTCTCCGTGACGGTCGTCCAGGGCACACCAGGCATGGCATATTCTCGGCACCACATGGGGGTGCGCAAGGCGTGGTCTCTCACCGCGGCCGCTGTCGTCCAGGGCACAGCAGGCATGGCAGATTGTCGACACCATAAGGGGTGCGCAAGGCGTGGTTTTCTCACCGCGGCCGCTATCCGTGACGGTCGTCCATGGCACAGCAGGCACGGCATATTCTCGACACCATATGGGGTGCGCAAGTCGTGGTCTCTCACCGCGGCCGCTACCTGGGACGGTCATCCATGGCACAACAAGCATGGCATAGTCTCGACACCGTAAGGGGTACGCGCAAGGTGGTCTCTCACCGCGGCCGCTACCCGTGACGGTCGCCCATGGCACAGCAGGCATGGCATATTCTCGACTCCGTAGGGGGTAGTCGCAGGGCGTGGTCTCTCAGCGCGGCCTCTATGCCTGCCAGGGTCGGAGAGCGTGGCAGGCATGGCATATTCTCGATGCCATAACGGGGTGCGCCGGGGTGGTCTCCCTATCCGTTGCGGGCTCGCAAAGCGTGGCAAGCGTGGCACATTCTCGACAACACAAGGGGTGCGCAAAGCGTGGTCTCTCACCGCGGGCGCTGTCCGTGACGGTCGTCCAGGGCACAGCAGGCATTGCGTTTTCTCGACACCATATGGCGCACGTGGTCTCTGAGGGCGACCGCTATCCGTGACGGTCGTCCAGGGCGGTCGATGCGGAGGCGGAGAAGGAGGAGGAGGAGGAGGAGAAACGGTGGGAGGAGGATTGACGATGAGGGCGAGGGAGCTCACCCAGGAGAGCGGAGGAAAGCAGGGAATGAGAAACGGTGGGAGGAGGATGGACGATGAGGGCCGCGGTGGTGATAGTGTGGTGCACACAAGAGTGAAACAACGGATGTGAGGTTCCTCGATAACCTAATTTGTTACCCGGCGTTTCGACATTGGGCGGAAAAGGGAGGGGAGGGGGGATCTCGCTCTGGACCTCTGCTTAGTGCCACTGTTTGCACAAGTGTGTCCATTGTGGGAGACTGGACCTGCTCGAAACAGGCACCTAAAAACAGCCGAGATCTACTCCAGGGGGGAGGGGGAGGGGGGGGTCTGGGGGGCCCGCGCCGATTGGCAAAAGAACGAATCCAAAGTTTTGTCTTCAATCCGCCTCTACCGAAAAACGAGGTCGAAACGAAAACAGCCCACGAAATCGCAAAAACACCGTTTAGGTCCAGCCCTGATCTAAAGCTCGGAGCCCTTTGGTGTTCGTCGTCGTTCGTGGAGTCGTTCCTCGCCCCCCCCCCCCCGGGACCCGCCTTCCCCTGCCTCCTCGTGATAACCATGATGGCCCTGGGAGAACATCAGCACGTGCCGTCACTCGGACATCCACTCCCTGTGCATCTGTCGGCGTCGTGCCTGCCTGTTTTGCCGCCCGATGATCAGGGATGATCCTCGATGGCCCCCGCCGAGAAGAAACGCACGCGTCCGAGCGATGCCGAGAGGATGGCCCTGTGAACCCGCCCCCCCTCCTCGCCCCGCCTCGCCTGGCCCGCGACCCCCCTCCGAGCAAAGGCCGGGGCACGCGTGCCACTCATATGCCCAATGCGGAATGCTGGTCTTACCTCTCTTCTGCTGAGTTGGGCCCCGTTGTCGGGCCAGCCAGCTCGTGACCGCCCGTCGCCACCCATCGCCGCCATCCTTGGTCACGATAGTGGTTGTGCGAGGCTCGTGCTCTGCATTCCTTTGTTATGCTGTCCATTACGTCGCATTGCGTCGCATCGATGCGCATATCATTGCATGGTTTTGCATTGCTTGGCGTTGCTGTGTGTTGGATTGCGCTGCTTTGCGTTACTGCGCATTGCGTCACATCGAATTGCTTTGCATAGCTTGAAATTACACCGCATTGCATTGCGTTGTGTTGCGTTGAAGTGATGCACATTGCTGTACACTGGCTGGCGTTGCCTAGCATTGCTGTGCGTTGGTAAACGTCTGATTCAATCTGGGTTTCGGAATTTGGCCAAAGGGTGTGGGAGGGGGGGTCTGGGTCAGGGTCAATGCTTAGCCGACCTGCTGTTACCAATCGCAAAAGCAGGATGAAGGGGGTCTTGCTCAGTGACCAAAAGAAGCCAATCTCTTGTCCATGGAAATGGGGGAAGGGGGGTGTCAGGAGCCCGCGCCGATCGGCGAAACAATATACAGCAGCCGCTACGTGTTTCGCATTGCTTCGCACTGCGTTGCATATGGTTGCATTGGTTTGCAGTTATGTGCATTGAGTTGCACTGTTGTGCGTTGATTTGCAATCTCATTGGATTGCATTGCGTTGCGTTGCGTCGCATGGTGTTGCGTTACTTTGAAATGGTCACTGATTTGCAATATGTCGCCGTGTTTTGCAATCGCAGCACGTTGATTCACATTGCTTCGCAATCGCATTACGCTGATTTTGCATTGAGTTGATTTGTTTGCGCTGCTGTGCGTTGCTTTGAAATGATTTGCATCGCTTTGAACAAGGTGACCACACGAGCTGCATCACCTAATTCGGACTTACCTGCTCTGGGCCCTCGCTGGCTAACATCTATACGTATACACGTTCATGATATATATATATATATATATAGCCGACTCCGGCTGTTACGGCGGATTTCTGATTTTAGGAGGGCGACGAGGGAACGAGGGAGAGGAGGAGGAAGACGAGGCCGAGGGGGAAGCAACGACGGGCCCAAAGCGCAGAAACGACACAGCGGGAGGACAGGAAACGAGAGGGGAGGCGACAAAGCGACGAGACAAGACGACACGAGGCAAAACGACAAGAAAAGAGCGGGTCCGGCCCACTCGCCGGCTGAAGGCGCGAGTACCACCGCAGGAATCCAACGCCACAGGTCGCCAAGCAGCTCATCAAAGTCAGTGCCCTCTGTGTCAAGCGGCAGCAAAATGCGAGCGGCCTCGTAGGGTCTGGATGGCAGATGGCGCACACCCAGACATGTGCATCGACCCATGCGTTGACGAAGATGCAGAGCGTCCCCGAATACAGGAGGAAGGACTGCCCACACAGTCCAGAGAGAACGAAACGAGAACCATCGCAGCCTGAGCGAAAAGGGTCAAGCGGCCCTGTTATATCAAGATGTTGAAATCGAAAAAGTTGACGTAGACGCGGAACAGGGAAAGCAGGATGCAGCGGAGGACGAAGAGCCAAACCGGAAAAGAAGAGGTCGACGGCGAACGAGACGTGCGCAGCCTGGGCGCGAAGCCCGCACCGAGCGCGGCCTCAGGGCGGCGATCCCACCTCGGCAAGACGGCAAATCCCCGGCGGCGCCCTGTGCGGACACGCACTCGCGCGCGCGCCTCACCGTCAGCTCCCAGTGGAGGCACCCAGCGCTGAGCCCACAGACCCAGCCAGGCGCTACCGAAGGAAGGAGCTCTGCTGCCCGCGCCAGCCCCACCCCCTGGCGCACCTGATCACGGTCCCTGCGGGTAACCCCTTGCTGCGTGACAATCTGCGCGTTGGCGTCCAGGAGGCTCAAGACATCCTTCGGGTCCGAACCGGGGGCCTCAGCCAGCGCCCGCAGGACCGTCAGCGCCTCCAGGTACGCCGTGCGCGAGCACGGCGATGTCGGGCACCAACCACTCGCGTAGGTGGCCTCCGCCGCCGTGCACGATTCATGGCACAGTGGATCGGCAGCGGGAGGCTCGGTCCCGTCAGCGACTTCGTCGGCAGGAGGAGGCGCCTCCTGTGGCACCTGTTGTTGCGGGAAGAACTCCATGGTGAGCAGTCCCACAGGGACAATGGCGTCCTCCCACCACATGCCGACGAGGTCCAGCAGAGGGGCCTCCGCCTCGTCCAATGCAGTGGCCGTGCTGGTAGAGGTACCGTCGGGGGGCGCAGCCCCCCCGAGAGGAGCTACTCGCTCCAGTCCGGCTCGCTCACCAGGTCCGGCTCCGGTGGCGGTGCAGGCGGGCTCCTCCGCTTCTCCGGCCGAAGCTCCATGGACGCATCCGCTGAGCTCGGCTTCTGCACCCGTAGGGGCGAGCTCTCGGAGAACAGCAACAGCGCATCGTCCGCATACGTGATGATCGCGTCCAGCGTCAGCTCGGCGGCCTGAAGGGGCCCCTTCGGCAGCGAGACCCCCGCGTCCTCGGTGGGCCTGGTCGGGTTGGTCAGGGCAGCCCGGGTCGTCGACGATGCCTCGGCCACCAGCGGCGCCGGACTCGCAACAGGACTCCTCGAGGCAGGATTCGTGAATGCAGAGGAAGACGTTGTCCCCGCCAAGGCCGGCATCGTTACGGCGGAATCCTGAGCTCGATTCCGCAGCAGCGCCGTGAGCTCCTGCTTCAATAGCTCCCGCTTCGTTGTCAGCGCGTCCAGCTGCGGCAGCTCGACCTCCTGCTGGTCGGGTGCGATCTCCTGCATCGAAGCCTCCTTCATCGCG
The DNA here is from genome assembly GCA_963575745.1 of Prorocentrum cordatum. Lineage (NCBI taxonomy): Eukaryota > Dinophyceae > Prorocentrales > Prorocentraceae > Prorocentrum > Prorocentrum cordatum. The sequence continues at coordinate 613,742 of CAUYUJ010002224.1, read as the reverse complement.
TCCAGCTGCGGCTTCGCGATCTCCTGCAGCTCGGGCGCGATCTCCTGCTTCTCAGCCTCCTTCATCGTGGCCAGCTACGGCTTCACGATCTCCTGCTGCTCGGGCGCGATCTCCTGCTTCGCAGCCTCCTTCAGCGGGGAGCGCGCCATCGCCAGTGATCTCGGGGGTCCCGTCGGCGTCGGCGTCGACGGTGCCGGCTGAGAGCTCGAGATCCGCGGACGCTTCCAAGTCCCGATCGGCGGAGGCCCGCGCTGCTCCAGCCTGATCCTGGCCATCGTCTCCGCGATCTGCAGGTTCAGGTCGGCCGCCTTCCGGGCGGCGATCTGGTGAGCCGGCACCAGTGTCACCGCCGGCGGCTTCGGCAGCGAGCAGCGCGCCTCCTCCCGCAGCGTCTGGTTTTCGCTGCCCTCGGGGCTCCGCGGGCGGAGGGTGAGTGCTTTCGGGATCCCGCTGTGGCCGAGCGGCGCCCCCCGGGGGCCTCCGCCAGGCCGGATGGAGCGAGGGCCGGGCACTCCGCGAGCGCCATGGCCTGCACCGCCGCCGCCTGCGCCGGGCAGCCACCGGAGCTGCATGCAGCCTGCATCCACGCGCCGCGGGGGGGCCGTCGGGCTACGGCTTGAGCCATGATATATATATATATATAGATATATACACATACATATATATATATATATATATATGGTTTAGCGGGTCCCTCCAGAAAGAGAGACAAAGAGAGGCAGAGAAAAAGCAGGAGTGAGAGAGAACAACAAAAACGCCCTTCAAGTCTTGATATGCACAACGCGTGGACCGCCCCGGACCTTGCTGACTACTCTCCTGGGGACAAGCTTTCCATCACGGCTGGTTCCTTTATGGCCCCGGACCGAGTGGGAACGAGAGGGGGGGGGAGCGGGCAGCAACTCAGGAGGGGAAACATCGACCTGGAATCGGCGGCACATCGCTGATAGATCGGCGATTGGCCCCCCGATAGCCAAGCCGCACGGTCCTGGGGCGGGGTGGGCTATCGGGCCCCTCTCGGCGATCTTTGGGCGATGGGGGTCGATACATCCCCACCCCCTTAGCCTACCCCTCCTAACGCTGCCTCTGACAGAGCCAGAAACCAGTCTCCAGAAGCCGATCACGGCGAAGGACTTCCGCCTCGACCTCTGCCCCCTCCCAAGGCAGGGGAAAAATCGGACTGAGACGAGTCGGGGACCTCTGAGCTCTAGCAATTCTGGAAGATGTATTGGGCGCCGCGGCCGTTCCAGAGCGTTTCGAACGCTCTGAGAACGTGCCGCAGCGTTTTTTGACGATTCATCGCGGTCCTGGCCCCGCCCGATTCGCGATGGCCCCAAGAGCCCGAAACCGGCCTCCAGACGCCGATCGCGGCGAAAGAGATTGGAGATTGGCGGCGCGCGCACGGGGTTTTGTCGCGAGGGGGGCGGCCTTCTGAGAGGGCGCGGGAGCTGCTACGAAGGCAGGAGGCTCCCTAGAAGCGCTTCCTCCGAGCTTCTACGAAGCCGTCTGAGAGGCATCGGGGCGCTTCCGGGAAGGCCCCTGCGGGTCCCAAGGACATAATATACACCGCCAGGGATGGGATCAAGGAAGTGGTACAGAAGCCCCCCACCCTCTCAGAGGGCCCCCCTCCTCGCGACGCCCCCCCGTGCGCGCCGCCAAGGAGACCTGCGCCCCAACTTCAGGGGCCCCGTGTGCGGCGCTCCCCCCCGCCCTCGCCAGGTCGGCGGCGAGCGAGGGGGGGAGGTGACAAAGAGAAGGCCTTCTCACGGGTTCGGAAAAGTCCCCCGGCCCGGAGACAACAAAAACTTCTCATAAGGCGCGAGGACTTCTGAGAAATCCCGCCGCCTTCTGAGAATGAGCATCGTTTATCCGACCCCCACCCCCAGCGGCGTGGCCTGGGCCCCACTGGCTGATTTATCCCCCTAAATGGGGATATAGATATAGGCCGTTCCCTTCGGGTTTCGAGGGGTGTATCCCCAACTGGGGTGGTAATTCGGTTGGGGTCTCGAAGGGGATGTGGGTGGGGATGGGGATCAGTTAAACGATACTGACCGCCGCCTTCTGAGAAGGCCTCTTCCTCAGCATTGGCCCCTCTCGCTCGGCGCCGACCCTCACCAGGGGCCAGCCAAACGGCCACGGCGCTGTAGTAGCACTCCACGCTCGACGTGGTCCGGTCGCGCGCCTGGGCGCCGCAGAGCCGTCGGCGCCGTGTCCAAGAATCCTCTCAGAACCACTCCCCCGTTCTCTCTCTCTCTCGCTCTCGCGAGCCGTGCGCGCCAACTGTGGCGCGCAGACGCAGTGGAGACATGCATTGCCAGATCACGCCGGCGCTCCAGCCGGACTCGCAACGAGTGTGCTCTTCTATCACGGCAGTGCGTGGGGCGGCCTGCCCGACCCCAGGGCGTTCCTGGCCCAAGGTGCCCCCAGGATTCCCGGCGAGGCCCAGACAGCCTGCGGAGCGCCCCTCACGAGGCCCAGAGGGCCCCGGGTGGCCTCTTTTACTCGTTGGGGGGGTCTCCTTTACTTCTGGTCGTGGAGCCTTTACTTTTTGTGAGGGTCTCCTGTACTTTTGGGGGGGTCTTACTTTTTAGGTGGTCTCCTTGACTTGACTGCGCAGTCTGCTCCAAGGTGGCTCGGAAGGCAGGGGGGCACCTTGGGCCAGGATCACTCCTGGCAACACCCGAGCCCTGGACCCCTACCTGGGACCCAGCCCCGTTAGGTGCTCGCTCTGGGGGCCTCCCTAGAGCCAGTCGCTCCACTCACGCGTCGATGCTGCGTCGAACGTCCGTCGACTTGAGTCCGGCTTGAGTCGAACCCGAGCCAGACTTGAGTCGGCCTAAAGTCGAACTAGATCCGAACTAGATTCTAACCAGGGCCGAACCAACCCACCAGGAAGGCCCACAAGAAACAAGCGTCCACCCCATGGCAGGTCTTCAGAGCCGCGCCCAACCTTTGTCGACGAGGAGCCCCCCCACCAGGCGCACCAACAACACAAACACATCTTCGAGCGAATGGGGACAGGAAGGGGTGGACCCGCTCAGCGGGGGAAACATCGAGCTGGAATCGGCGATACATCGCCGATAGTTCGGCGGTACGCCCCCGAGAGCGAAGCCGCACGGTCCTGGGGCGGGGTGGGTTGTCGGGCCCCTGTCGGCGATCTGTGGGACATCGAGGGCTGCCCAACGGAGTCGACCCCCCCAAACATTACCCCTGACCGAGGCGGCTCGACGCCGCCGCCGTTCGCCCTGTGGCCCAGGTCGCCGTCGGCGCCGTGGTCTGTCGGCGTCGTCGTCGCCGCTGTCGCCGCCCCCTCTCCTCCGACGCCGCAGCTGTTTGGCCGGCACGGGTCCCAAGGGATCTCGACCCATGCTGGAGAGAACACGAACGGTGACCATGACCTCCTCCTCCTCCTCCTCCTCCTCCTTCTTTTCATCATCTTTCCTCCGCATCTTCCTCTTCCAACCAAGACTGAACACGAAAACGTCGGTGTCGATCTTGGTCACCGTCCATCTTGGCTGGTCACCGTCGATTCGTGGAACAGCATCGCGAGTCGGTGACTGCAGGCAGCGACCACGACCAAGGTCGGCGCCGACATGAAACCCGAGACATGTGTGTCTGCCTCGACGTCCCTCGGGGCCGTGCTGCGTCGCCTGAATCTGAGGGCCAACGCCCGGAGCCCTAATTAGACCCTCTCTGCAGCGCTTCTCGAGCTGGATCGATCTGCCAGGGGCCCCAGGGCCCGAGATCCGGCGAAGGCGCCCGACAGTGGAGAAACTGCGGCGCCAGGACCTCCGGGGGTGCTCCGCTGGCGCCGTCAACCTCGGCGCCGCTGTCGTCGTCGACGCCGTGGTCCGCCGGCGCCGTCGGCACCGTCGGCTCGGGTCGAACGAAAGGGAGGGAGTAGAAACCGGGGGTTCGCGAATGAGCTTATGCACCTGGCTTTCCCCGCGCACCCTGGCGCCAGAGGCGGTCATGCATCGAGGAGAGCGCCCATTGGAGGGGCCGAGACCAGCTGCATGCAGCAACTGTCGTAAACCACTGTTTCCTTAGCCGCAGCCCCCGAGTGGTCCTCCTCGTCTGGCTTTCGGATCCTCACTCCAGGAGACATTCGGGACGATCCAAAGGCACCCCCGAAACGCTCTCGGCGCAGCTGCTGGAGAGCATCCTGGGGACGGGACGCCGCCGGGAACCGACGAAAACGTCCGAGAGCCAAAAGCCTCGACGCTCGTCCGACCCGGTCGGCGCCGGCGCCGCGGGCGCCGCCACCGTCGGCGCCGTGCCGCCGCAGCGCCTGGGCGCCGGGGCCCTGGCGCTCCTGGCCGCGGCGGTGGTCCTCGTGCGAGCGCGGGGGCGGCGCCGCGGAGTGCGGCGGCCTGGTGCGCAGGTCGGCGAGCTCCCCGCGGGCGCCCTGCGCCTGCCCGGGGGGGGGTCAGCCGAAGCGTGGCCACAAGTGCGGGCCCTCTTTGGGGACCTCTACGGATGGCCCCGGTCGCCCGAGACAGTCCTCGGAGAACGAACCAGGTCCCAAAAAACCGCGCGGCGACCCCACATTCGTGGGCGAAGCATCTATCCATCATACTCGTGGCCTCGCGGGCGGGGCCCCCTGGACAGCGACTTCGCGGGCACGGGGCGTTTTTTCGCGGATGTCGCGCGGAAGGAAACTGTGCGTCCTGCATCCGCGGGATCGCGCCCCGGAATCCAGACCGCGAGGGCGCGGACACGGATACGTTCTCCGATCGTCGTGGCGAATCCCACCGCACCGTTTGGGGGCCCCTGGAGGGCGCAAGCCAAGGGCGCGAGCCCCTTCGCCGGAGGTCTGGGGCCCGATGGAGACGACCCAGGCCAAGAGCGCTGCAAGGTGCAGCGCCCAGGCGTGAAGAGCACAAGGGGGCCTCTCCGGAGCCGGGGCCCCTCTCACGGGGACTCCACTAACGGGTACTTTGGCCGGCGACCCAGCGAACCCGACCCTCCCCGATGTGGGCAACGCGGCAATACCAGGAAGAGGCCCAAAAGAGACAACTTTCGGCAAATCTCCAAAGTACCCGTTAAGAGGGTACCCGTTACGATCTCGACCCTCGCGCAGGCTGCACAGCGAGGAGAGTCTTTCCGTCGCGGATCTTCGCATGCAAAGCGGAGCTGGGAGGAGAAGAAACTGGGCCTAGTGAAGGAAGGGATCGAGACCTCTGGCGCGCAGATAGGAAAATCACCCATCGTCGGGACGTCTGGGTTTGCAGACGCGCTCCTGTCCCGCAGCTCGATCGCCCCCGAGGGTCGAGGTCTTCTGACGTCTGTCTGGAGGCCTCCCAAATGGGCCTGGAGCACGTGGGGTCGGATCATCGCGCCGCATCGCCGATGCACCGCCGGCGACGCCTCGGCGATACATCGGCGACGTCGGCGTGGAGATAATCGGACTCCAAATCGAGCCGCATCGCCGATACATCGGCGATGCGGCCGATCCTCCGACCCCATCTGATCTAAACGCGTGAGTCCACGCGGCTCGATCGCTCGAGGGTCCGGGTCTCCTGACGTCTGCCCTGCATCTGCCCTCGAGGCGGTCCTGTTGCTGCTGCTTCGAGTCTCTGTAGAGGGCAGAAAATCCACCCCGATACGAACCACCCCGTCAAACGAAGCCGTTTAGTAAACGCACCCAATGAAGGAATCGAACAGGGCAGGGCTGTTTAGTAAACGCCCAGGGCCGTTTAGCTAACGCCAATTGTCGGGTCCGGGTGGTTTTCCCTCCCTTGACTGTGGAACGCTTCTGAGTTCCTGGGGAACTCCAACTCGGGGTCCCAAAACGGCGCGGTGACAGACCGTGCGGTGACCTCGAAATCCCTAAATAGATACTTCGCCGCACGAGCCGTCGCCGCACGGTTTGGGGGATCTTGGAGACCCCGGCGTTGAGCCGGGACCGACCGTCCCGACAATCCCATAAACCCACCACGAAACGTTCTTAGAACCCACATGTTTTCTAATGAATCCAAGACAGCTTCAGCCAGAAATATTCTAAGAACAGCTCGTGCAGACCACGAACGGCTCTTTGGTGGGCCTACAGGCAAGCCAAAACGCTTTGCCACTGCTCGACAGTGGCCGAGACGTCCTCGGAGAACGACCCGAGTCCCCAAAGCCGTGCGGTCGCCACTGACTCATCACACGGTGTGGCCGCCGCACCATGCGGGGGCCCCCGCAGGTTGGGCGCCCCGCGCCCGAGGGGCCTGCCCAGAGCGGAAGGCCTGGTAGTCCACGCGGTAGTCGTGCAGCTCCTGCGGCGGGACCGACGACGACGACGAGGTCGGCGACTACGACGTCGGAGACGACGTCGGCGACGACGAGCTTAACGACGACGACGTCGACGACGAGGTCGGCGACGAAGAGGTCGAGGACGAGGACGACGAACGACGACGACGACGACGACGACGACGACGACGACGACGACGACGACGACGAGGGCGATGAGGGCGACGAGAAGTCGGCGACGAGGAGGGCGACGGGCGAGGACGACGAGCGGCGAGCGACGACGGCGAGGCTGGCGACGAGGAGGGCGAGGACGGCGCACGACGGAGAGGACGAGGGACAGGCCGGCGACGAGGCGCACCGACGGGGACGACGCGTCCTCCCCCGCCCTCGGGCGCTCTGCTCGGCGCCCTCGCTCTCGCCCCTCGTCGGACCTCGCCCGCGCAGCGGCCCTCGGACCTCCTCGGCCCCCGGGCCTCGCCGGACTCGCCGGCCCTGCCGCCCTCGCCCGCGCCCCCGCCCTCATCTTCGCCGGCCTCGTCCAACGACGACGACGACGACGCCCATGGCGACCACGACCATGGCGACCACAACAGCGGCCCCGCGTGCAGGAGGGGCCCCAAATACGCCACCTGGTGCTGCTCCTGCTCCGCTCCCGCTCCTGCTCCGCTCCTGCTCCGCTCTCCCCCCCCCTTCCGCCCGCACGGGGGGGGGGACTGGCCCAGGGGGGGAATCTATAGCTTTTGGCGGCGCGCCCAGAGGGGAAGGCAGAGGGGGCGGGCCTCCCCAGAAGGCTCAGAAGGCCCACGAAGCTTGCCGAAGCCTGCCTCGAAGACCCCAGAAGCCCCGCCGCCTTCTGAGAAGGCCTGCCCCCTCTCACGTCCTCCCTGGCGCGCCGCCGAGGCTTGGAACCTACGGTACATCGCCGATAGGTCTGCGATGGGCCCTCCCTCGGTGGGAAACACTGGACGCGCATGGGTTGGGTGAGAGACCCGGGCATCGAGTGGGCGGCTGGGGGGGCAACTGCTTCTTCACGCGAGGCGACTATTTACATGAAGGCCCCATGCAAGTTGCGATGACAATCTCCTCCGCCCGACCTCCAGGCGCCCACGAAAATGGCGACGGTTGCGCAGTTCCTGCCTCCAGGGAGCCGCGACGTCTCGCCTGCCAACGCCTCCGCTGGACCTTCCAGGAGCCCACGAAGGCGGCGACCGTTGCGCAGCCGGCAGCCTACCAGGAAGCCGCGAGGTCTCGGCTGGATGCGCGTACAACTCCACTCCGTTGGACCACACAGGAGCCCACGAATGTGGCGACAGGTGCGCAATTCGCAGACACCCCAGGGGGCCGCCAGCCGCGAGGTCTCGGCTGGGTCCGCGTTCACCTCCATCCGCTGGACCTCCCAGGATCCCACGAAAAAGGCGACGAGTGCGCAGTTCGCAGCCCCGCAGTAGGAAGGCATGAGCAAGGAAGGCAAGGAGGAGGAGGAGGAGGAGGAGGAGGAGGCAGGAGGCAGGAGGCAGGAGGCAGGAGGCAGGAGGCGGGGAGAGGAGGAGGAGGAGGAGGAGGAGGAGGAGCGGAGCAGGAGGGGAGGAGGAGGAGGAGGCGGCGGAAGGAGGAGGAGGAGGGGGGGGGGGGGGGAGGCGGGGGGGAGGAGGAGGGAGGACGGAGACCACAGTGCTCTCTTCGAAGCGAGAACGCACCACACGAGGGCGAAGGACCGGCCTCCGGCCACAACTCGGGCATCGGGCGGCCGCTCGGGACGGCTCGGGCACTCCCCCCTGGGGCGCCCCCTCGACGAGGCGCGGCTGCTGGAACGCACCCCCGAGGCGGGCACACCCCCAGGAGCGCACGGAAACGTTAGAACACCCTAACGAACCGAGGGGGAGGAAGGCTGATCCTACTGTGGAGGCCAGTCCTCCTCCTCCTCCTCCTCCTCCTCCTCCTCCTCCTCCTCCTCCTCCTCCTCCTCCTCCTCCTCCTCCTGCTGCCACGGAGGTACCCCATCTACAGTGGAGGCCAGTCCACAAGGGCGCACGGGAACGTCAGAGCACCCCAACGAACCGAGGGGGAGGAAGGCTGACCCTGCTGTGGAGGCCAGTCCACAAGAAACCTTCCACAAGAGACCTAGCCCTGAGAGCCCAGGACGTCCATTGATGCGTGTGGTGTGGGAGCGCCGCGCCTTCCATCGCAAAACAATCGAAACCCAGAAATTATTCACTGCGTGGAGCTCCCCATATGTGCATATATTCGCATGGACCTGTCCGCCGTGAATGTCTAGGCGCAAGAGCTTTCGAATAGAAACGGGCTTCAGCTGTGACGGTCTGGACATAAATCTAACTGCGAATGAATTGGAGTGTGAATGAGCCTCAGTAGTACGAGCGCGTCTCTGTGCATGAGCCTGGGGCCTCCTGGGGCCTCCTGAAACCTACTGGGGCTTCCTGGGGTCTCCAGGAGCCTATTGGGGCCTCCTGGGACCTCCTAGGGAGGCTTCGTGCCCCAGGAGAGGCGCAAGATATAGCAACAGACGTACAGAAAACATTGCGGATTAGAGCCACAGGAGAAGGGAAATCTATAGGAACACGCGTAAAACACTAAGGATTCGTGCCTCAGGAGAGGCCCAATATATAGGAACATAAGTAAAACATGTAGGATTGTGTACACAGGAGAAGGACAATCTATAGAAACATACATGTAACATCAAAGAATCGCGCTCCAGGTGAGGCCCAATCGATAGGAGCATACGTAAAACACATGGGATTGGAGCCACTCCTGTTGCCTTCTGAGGCCTCCTGCTCCTGGGGCCTCTCGGGGCCTCCTGTTGCCTTCCGAGGCCTCCTGGCGCTTCCTGTTGCCTCCTGGGGCCTCCTGTGGTTTCCTGAGGCCTTCTGGAGCTTCCTGGGGCCTCCTGGAGCCTCTTGGGACATCCTGTGGCCTCTTGAGTCTTTCTGTGGCCTCCTGATGCCTCCTGGGACCTCATGTGGTCTCCTGGGGCCTCCTGGAGCCTGTGGGAGCCTCCTGTGGCATCCTGAGAAGAATCTGCGCCCACGAGCCTGGCCACCAAAACAAGCAAACCGATCGAGGCATCCTTAAAATCTGGCCCACCTGGGAAGTGAAAATGAGCGCCTCGCTCGAGACATCCTCCAAATCTGCCCCGAAAGCGAAGGATGTTGGCACAGAACACAGGCAAACCGCTCGAGACATCCTCACAAAATCCTGCGAAAGGGGCCGAGTGAAACACCCCCCCGCCGCTCCCCTTAGGAACGTGAAAATGAGCGCCTCGCTCGAGACATCCTCCAAATCTGCCCCGAAAGCGAAGGATGTTGGCACAGAGCACAGTTAAACCGCTCGAGACATCCCCACAAAATCCTGCGAAAGGGGCCGAGTGAAACACCCCCCGGCCGCTCCCCTTAGGAACGTGAAAATGAGCGCCTCGCTCGAGACATCCTCCAAATCTGCTCCGAAAGCGAAGGATGTTGGGACAGAACACAGGCAAACTTAGATGCTCATTCTGGGGACCTTCCTGCAGCCACTCGCTCCACTCGTGCGTCGAAGCTGCGTCGAAACTGAGTCGAACCTGAGTCGAACATGAGTCGAACCTGAGTCGAATCTGAGTCGAATCTGAGTCGAACCTGAGCCGAACTTGAGTCGAACCTGAGTCGAACAGATCCATTAGGTGGCCCCCAGGAAGGTCCCCAAAACGAGCATCGAAGCAAACCGCTCGAGGCATCCCCACAAAATCCTGCGAAAGGGGCCGAGTGAAACACCCCCCCGCCGCTCCCCTTAGGAGTGCTGAAGCTACAGAATCGCCTGAGACATCCTCAACATCAGTGTGTGTGTGAGTCATCCGATGAGTGGACCTGAGTGAGTGTAGTGAATGTATGAGTACAAGTACGAGTGAGTCTGAGTGATGAGTGAGTCTGAGTGATGAGTGAGTCTGGGTGATGAGTGATGAGTCTGAGTCATGACTGAGTCCGAGTGATGGGTGAGAGTGAGTGATGAGTGAGTCTGAGTGATGAGTGGGTCTGAGTGATGAGTGAGTCTGAGTGATGAGTGAGTGGGTCTGAGTGAGAGGAGTGGTGTTCTGTTCTCTCTCTGTTCTTCCGGCGCGGTGCGCCAATAACAAGAACCCCATACTTAGGATACGGGGAAAAACCAGGGCACCCTAGAGTCAAGCAGGGTGTTTCTTGGCATGGGTCTCCACTGAACCAGCATCTCTCGCCAGAGGAGCGGCGTCGCGCGCGGAGCGCAGGAGAGGGGCCCAGCGCCGCTTCAAGAAGACCGCGCAGACGTCCGAAAATGAATACTTCTGCTGTTTCTCTTCGACGTTGGGAGAGGCCTGGACGCACCCAGAACTCTCACGTCGTCATCTCTTCACACCGAGGACCCCTGGAGGTCTGGACCTCTTTTAGGGCACTGGCTTCTCATACCCAGCCGACGTTCAGCAGTCCTGGGGGGCCCAGTGAGGGCCCTACAGGCCGATCTGTTGAAATGCAGTATGTCTACGTATGTAGTTATGCATGCTTAAGTATGCATAAGCACATCCATCCATACATCTATATGTACATATGCAAGATATTTTGAATAATCAAGCATCAGTTGTGTTTGTTTCGCTGTATATAAGCGAAGTTTAACATGATCTGAGCTCGCGTCTATACCTTCGCTCCTCCCCTCCCCCTCCCCCCGCGGCCGCCCCCCTCCCTCCTTACGCCTCCCGTGTTGAAATTGGCGTTTCTGCGTGCAGGTTTGCCGCTCCGACAGCGCTGAATGATCGTCAGGGCTGCGACAAACAGTCTCGCCAGCCCTTCAGGGCGTCAAGTGGTCTAGGGAACCTCCTCTTCCAACCTCTGTCTTCACCTTCGGGAAGGGGTCCATCACGGTTCCTTACCTATACGACCGCCCTGCGGGCGATAAGATCGGTGAATCGCACTGTCGATCTCACGATGGGTTGGGTGGATTAAATTCAATGGGATAATATGGATTGGATAAGATAAGATGGGTTGGATTTGAAAAAATATATTGGACCAGATAAGATGGATAGGATTGGCCCGCCGCAGGCGCAGAAACAAATGAATTGATGGATTGGGTTGAGTGGATTGGATTCGGTGGGAAAAGATAAGATGGGACAAGATGGGTTGGATAATATAAGATGGATTGGATTGGACAACATGGATTGGATAAGATAAGCTGGATTGGATAAGAAAGCCCGCCGCAAGCGCCAAAAAACATGAATTATGAAATTAACGACATGCGTTAGCGCTGGAACGCCCGGGACACCCGGGACACCGCCCTGGGACACCTCCCGGCCACCGGCGGACGGGAAACGGACTTTCGCTCCTGCTGGCACCTGGGACACCCGGGACACCGCCTGGCCCAACTGGGGCACCTCCCAGCCACCGGCGGACGGGAACGGACTTTCGCTCCTACTTCGGCCTAGCTACAGGAGGATCACGCGCAGCTTCGCCTCGCCCGCACGCACGACACGAACACGAAACCGAAACCGATTTCCCGGTGGGGGGTCTCCGTTTCACTGCGATCTCACCCCCCAACCTCCGACAAACAAACACCCCCTCCCCCAGTCGAGCGGCGACCAACCAGGCCTCCTGCCAACCAAATCACACACACACAAGCTTCAGACATTGCCCAAAGAAGCCTTCAAGAGACTCCCAAAGCGAAAGATCCGCAAGGCCTTGATGGATTACTCCTGTGGTCATCGTCCTCGTCGTCGTCACTGCTGCAAACCCGTCATACAGGCAACTCGCCTGGCGACTGTTTTTAGATGGTCTGATGGCGAGTTGTTTCGGTCCGCGGACGCGCGAAACGAGTCGAACGCCGAGCGTGCTAGGGCGGGCGGCGCCCGTAGCGGATCGGGTGGGGATACGTCAAGCGTCAACAACTTTGTTTCTCGCAGCGCGAGGAGGGGGAGTGAGGGGGTGAGAAGGGGGCGGGCTGAAGAGGGCGGAGACTGAAGACGAGCGCCCAGGAGAAGAGAGGCGGGAGAGGGATGAGGACCACGAGGACGAGGAGAAGGGAGGACGACGAGGACGAGGACGAGGACGCGGAGGAGAGCGCCCGATCGCCCAGAGGAGGAGGAGGGGAATGACGAGAGCTGATCCTCCCCTCGTCGCACGTCCTGCGGCTCGATGCTGCGGGGCAGCACGTCCAGCGGCGGGCCCAGCAGGTCCGCCACGCCCGCGGACGGCGTGGCCGGCGCCGAGGGCGGCGTGGCCGCCGAGGCCATGGCCGCCGGGGCCCGCCCTCCCGCACGGGCAGCGCGGGCCCAGGCCGCCCCATCGCTCACAGGGCGGGGGGGCTGCCACGGAGGTAGCCCCGTGTGCAGTGGAGGCCAGTCCAGAAGGGCGCACGGGAACGTCAGAGCACCCCAACGAGCCGAGGGGGAGGAAGGATGACCCTGCTGTGGAGGCGAGTCCACGAGAAACCTTCCACAAGAAACCCAACCCTGAGAGCCCAGGACGTCCACTGGTCTGTGGTGTGGGAACGCCACGCATTCCATCGCAAAACCATCGAAACCCAAGAAACCCAGGGCACCCTGGAGGCAAGCAGGGTGTTTCTTGGCATGGGCCCCCACTGTATAGACATCCGCCCTGAGATCCTGGCAGTGCAAGTTTTTCACACCGAGCGATGTTTGGCCTGGTTTCGGGACCCGGGGCCATCACATAAAGTCGGCTCGAGAGATACAGCAGAAAGATGGTGAAGTCTGGGATTCCAGTCGTGATTTTTCGACATCCGGCCCAGATCTTCGAAGTGAAAGAAATACAGATACCACAGTACCCTTCCCTCATCGCCACGGCTGGGCTCGCCTCGACATTCTGGCCAGAACGCACCTCTGGAGAGTTCCAGGGATTAGCGGTACTGGCACATGTTCGGCCCCCCCGAAGATCTCCGATGATAGCCATGCTGTTGTCGATCTGTGCATGCTTCATCGTTCTCGGCCTCAGGGGGGGCCGTCTTCGGGACCCAGGGCCATCAGAGTGGGGCCCGGGGCGAAAGGTTCCCCCCGAGAGAGGAGTCGGGTCCTCTGGGGCCGCGCTTTGAGAAACCACGTGGTGGGATGCCTGGGTCCAACGGCTTGCAAATAGTCAAGGCGAAGGCTGTACACTGTCTTCAGCCCTCAGCCGTCAAGAAACGATCGAAGTGAGACACTGGGCCAGGGACACGAGGGGTAACGACATGGGGAGGACAGGCTCAGGGGGTGAAGCATCTGCCTGGAATCGAGCGATGCATTGCCCATGGATCGGCGCTAGGCCCTCGATAGCGAATCCGAAAGTGCCTGAGCGGGGCGGAATATCGGGCCCCCATTTAGAGGCCTCCCAGATGGGGTCGGAGCACATGGGGTCGGAGGATCGCGCCGCATCGGCGATACATCGGCGCATCGGCGATGCATCGGCGATGCACCAGCGATGCATCGGCGACGTCGGCGACGCATCGGCGACGTCGGCGTGGAGAATATTGGGCCCCACATCGAGCCGCATCGCCGATACATCGCCGATGCATCGCCGATGTATCGGCGATGTGGCGCGATCCTCCGGCCCCATCTACTCTGACCCCATCTGGGAGACCTAGAACATCGGCGATGCATGGGCGACGAGAGGTCGATGCATCCCCCCTCCGAGCCTATCCCTCCTAACGTGGCCCCCGAGGGGCCCCATAGGCCAAGGCCAGGCGCACCCTTGGCAGCCACCCGCACGGGCGCCCCCGCGCGCGCCGGCCAGGCCCCGCCAACGCGGCCGGCCAGGGGCTGCGGTCGGGTGCGCTCGGTCGGTTCGACTCGGTCGGCCGTCGTTCACCCGCTGCGCCGTCGCGCCGCTGCGCCTGCGATGGGCTGCCTGAGGCCGCAAGATCGGACAGCACCGAATTGGGGACTCAGATCGGATCGGCGTGTGCGCTGGATCGGGCTGCATCGGAACGGGGCCGGAATCGCTTCGGATCGGCCGCGCCAGGATGCACAGCGGCGCCATGCAAGCATCGAGACGCATCGGACCGTCGGAAAGTCGGAATCGGGTCGGAGTGTGCCGCTGCCACCAAGATGGCCTCAAGAGCGCCCAGGAGGCCTCAGAGATGGCCCCTGACAGCCCAAGAGGCCTCAAGATAACCCAAAGAGAGCCTTCAGACGGCCCAGGAGACCTCCAAGACGCACAAGATGGCCCCCGAGACGGCCCGGAAGCGCCCAAAGATGGCCCCAACTTGGCACAGAGAGGCCCAGGACAGTTTCCGACGGCGCCAAGCGAACCAACAAACACCCTCAGACGGCCAAAGAGCCTCCCAAGAAGCCTCCAAAGGTCCCCAAGAGGGCCAAGGAAGCCCCAAAAAAGCATCACAGAGGCCCCCAGGAACCTCCCAGGAGGCTCCAAGAGTGACAAAAAAGCTCCCAAGAGGCCTCCTCCTCCTCCTCCTCCTCCTCCTCCTCCTCCTCCTCCTCCTCCTCCTCCTCCTCTCCTCCTCCTCCTCCTCCTCCTCCTCCTCCTCTCCTCCTCCTCCTCCTCCTCCTCCTCCTCCTCCTCCTCCTCCTCCTCCTCCTCCTCCTCCTCCTCCTCCTCCTCCTCTCCTCCTCCTCCTCCTCCTCCTCCTCCTCCTCCTCCTCCTCTCTCCTCCTCCTCCTCTCCTTCTCCTTCTCCTCCTCTCCTCCTCCTCCTCCTCCTCCTCCTCCTCCTGTCCTCCTCCTCCTCCTCCTCTCCTCCTCCTCCTCCTCCTCCTCCTCCTCCTCCTCCTCCTCCTCCTCCTCCTCCTCCTCCCTCTCTACAATTACACAATATGAAAATACTCTCCCACTTCCCCTGATGGCGTCCCGAAGATATCCGACACCCCCCCGCGTACTGTTTTTTACACACAGGATTCCCGGGAAACGGGTTTTCGCTTGCGTTTTTTTCAAAATGCTGCTCTCGCTGAGGCGCCGGCCTCATTTCTGCTCCCGAATCGTTCCGAATCGTGCTCCCGCTGCAGCGTGGGCCTCATTTTCGGATCGGTGTTTGGCCTCCGTCGTTCAGGATGGCGTTCTCGCCCCAGCGCGGGCCTCTTTCTCGCGCGCCCATCCGCCCGCCACCACCGCGCCGCCCACCACCACCACCACCACCACCACCACCACCACCACCACCAGCACCAGCACCAGCACCCACCACCACCACCACCACCGCCACAACCACGCACACACGCACCACGCACGCACGCACGCACGCGCACCACCACCCACTACGCACGCGCGCGCGGAGCCACAGGTCCGCTACGACACGCGTCCGCGGATAGAGAAAATCAGCGCCATGGTAAGGGATGGGAGGGTGGGGTAGGACGTCAGATATGACGCGAGCGCACCTAGCTTGCCCCCTCCCCCTCCCCCTCCCCCCCCCCTCCTCAACTACAACTGCACAATGTGCATACTACTCTCCTCTCTCCTCCCCTGGTGGCGTCGGGGAAATCTTTCGGCCCCCTCCGCGTACTGGCTTTTTACACACTGGATTCCCGGGAAACGGGTTTTCGCTCGGGATGTGTTTCAGAATGCTTCTGTCGCTGAAGCGCTGGCCTCAGTTTCGGGCTACCGCTCGTTCCGAATCGTGCTCCCGCTGCAGCGATGGCCTCATGTCTGCGCTTTCGTTCGTTTCGAACCGTGCTCCCGCTGCAGCGCTGGCGCCATTATTTCCAGCGCCATGCCACGGCGTGGTTGTTGGTACTTCCAAGTAGGCCCCAAAATCTAGAAAATGCCCCCCCCCGAAACAACCATCGAAAGTGATTTCACATTCGGTGTCGACTCGTTGTGTTTTGGGGCCGCGAACACTCCCACTTTGGGGCGTCGCCACGCCATGCTATGTCAGGCTAAGCGTTGATCTTCAACACCATGCTATGCCATGCAACGCTATGCCCTGCTGCGACATCCGACTGTGCGAATCAAGAAGATATCTACGCCATGGATAGGAGGGGGGCGTAAGACGCCAGATATGACGCGAGCGCACCTTGTTTGTCGTCCTCCTCCTCCTCCGCCTCCTCCTCCTCTCCTTCTCCTTCTTCTCCTCCTCCTCCTCCTCCTTCTTCTCCTCCTCCGTCTCCTTCCTCTCATCCTCCTCCTCCTCTTCGTTCTCCCCCACTTGTTCCCCGAATGGCTTCCACATCAGCTTTGGAACGCATAACTAGTCCGATACATTGAACGAGCTATGGCCGCAACGCTCGACCACATAGAAGCTTCCAAAACGCAGGGGACAGCAGATCTTCGCCGTAGGCGTCTTCGAGCCGCCACCCCCTGTTGCTTGCCACAGAGGTGCACGGGGTCCTGGACGTTTGGTTGCTCTGCTTCTTGTAAAGATTCCTAGGAGGGTCTCGGCCGATCGCGCTGGCCACCCGAAAGGACGCGGAAGGCGGTCAAAAACCAGACAACTCGCTACCAATGCGGCCAAGATGGTTCCAAAAGGTGGCCTCGAAGATGCCTCCCAAGACGACTAACTACCGCGGGTTCGAATCGTGTCGACCCCAGCGTCGGTTTCCGATACCGCGGGGATCGTTCAATCTTGCAAGATCTGCCGTTTCCGAAACGTCAGGAATCTCACCATCGAACGATTCTGGGTCGCCAGCGGCGCTCAACATTGAACGCCGGCGGCGGAGTCGCTGCGAGTCGACACAACGAGTCCCACGGGGTCGGGAAGGGCCAAACGCACCCCCAGGACGCCGCACCCCGCATGAAGCGTCGCGGGCGGCGTTCTACGTTGAACGCCGGCGGCGGGATCGCCGCCGGTGGAAACCACGCGAAACTGCCATACTTCGGGCGAGGGAGAGGGGCGGACGGTGAGGGGAACGGGCACCCCAACGTCCCCCAGAACGCCGTACCCCCTCTGAGGCTTCGCAGCGGCCACGGCTCCAGCCGCGGTTGGCGCCAGAGCGCAGCTGCTGGGCGCCCCGAGGAGGGCCCTGAGGCCCCCTCTCCAGGGTACGTCTGTTGTGGGGTAGGGCTCCAAAGAATATCGGGTCCGAGGGGTACCTGGGATGGCAGATCCCTCGGATCGGCTACAGTCGGGGCTGAGGGGAGAGGACTCGCGAGAGGCCGAAAGCCACACTGCCGCAGGAATGTGGCAAGCATGGGGCGCGAAACACGGGACACAAGGGCACCCTTATTTGGGCAGTGTGAACCTACTAATCTCGAGGGCGTACACGGAGGGGGGCGGGGGGAGGAACGCAAGTCATGGCCAGCGGCATGTGCGCGGCGCCAGGGGTGCGGCTGGGAACGTATCGAAACAAGAAGAGACGCAACAAAAGATTGGGAGAGTCATGCCCCGCGCCATGATACCCCCTCCTGGTCATCACTCCCCCTGGTCATCACTCCCCCACTGGCCGCCCCCGAACTGATCAGCCTCGACGTGTATCTTGCGGGGGCTGGCCATTTGAGCGACGATAAAAAAACAGGCCTTGCGCGAGACGACGTAGCGGCGACCTTACGCCGCAGCTTACGCGGGCCGCCAGCGCGGCGCGTCACAGTGGAGGCGAGGGCGCCCACGCGTGACCTTACGCGGGCAGCTTGCGCGCCATCGTCGGCGCTGACGACCCATTTTTGTGCGTCGCCCATCTGGCCTCCTCCTCCTCCTCTTCTTCCTCCTCCTCCTCCCTCCGATCCCTCCCTCCCGTCCCCACCCCTCCCCTCCCCTCCCCTCCCTATGCCCTCCCTGCACCTGCTCCATGTTCCTGCCCCTCGGGGGGCGGCGGTGCCTCGCCGCAGGCGTCTCCGACGCGCTGGCGTCCGACGCGCCGCCCCCGCGCGGCGGGCCTCGGGCGGCCGCCCTGCAGGCGCGGCGGCGGCGGTCGCCCTGCGGGCGCGGCGGCCCCTTTGGGGGCACCGCCAAGCGCGCAAGGCGCTGCTGTCGCGTCGCATGCAGCGAGCGGGGGGTCCCCTTGGGCCCGCACCACGGGTTTCTCTGGCGAAAGGTCACTCTTGCGTTTAGCTGGGCCAGGACAGGGACTGAACTAGACGAGCGCGCTCCACGACTCGCACAGGAACTACTCTCTGATGGCCTGGCTCCGCCGAGGAGGATGTACGACCCACTACACCGAGGCAAGCAGGTGCGTGCTTCGGGCGTTTGCGAGTAGGCACTTCGCGACTTGCTCCAGAAGCCGAGGCCAGGACAGGGCCAGAATCGTGCAGGGACGCAAAGAGACGGAACAAGAAGGCGAGCCTTCTCGGAGAGTTCCGGAACGCTCTGAGAGCGAGCGGCACGCTCTGGAACGAATTTGTCCTCGTCCTAGCTAGCCCCGTCCGAAACAACCTACCTCGCTTACCCACCCTCGCATTTGACCACCTCGCTATTGAGCCGAGGCCAGGACAGGAACATATTCGGGCAGGGATACATCGGAAAACTCTGAAGTCTGGCGGATCTGGAGAATGCATCGGGGGCCGCGGCCTTCCAAAGCGCTCCGGAAATCCCCACTGAATCACCACGTTGGAGGCCAAAACAATGATGAAGCCAAGACGGGGACAACATCGGCCTGGGATACATCGGGAACCTCTGAAATCCGGCAGTTCTGAGGGATGCATTGGGCGCCGCGGCCTTCCCAAAACGCTCCGTAACGCTCTGAGAACGTTCCGGATTGCTCTGGGACGGATCGTTCCTTGTCCCAGCCCCGCCCGAGTCCTCCTGCTGAGACAAGGTCCAGACACTCTGCACTCTTCGCATGGAAAATAGTATACAGAAAATCGCCTCGGCAAAGCACACTAACATCAGCAGAGGTGACGACGAGGGCCAGGGAGTAGGAGGTTGACGAGTGAGAGCGTGCACTCATATGTGTTCCCAGGGGTGCCTAGGAACACTGGCAGGCGTGACAGAGGTGAGAGTACGGCCCTGCGCACCTGACGGTGTTTTGTACATGGATCGCGGCCGTCCTGACCAACAAATGTCGCTGGCCTACGGGCGAAAACACGATTCCCGACTAAACCGTGAGCATGTCTTCCGCGAAACGGCTGTCGGACTGGGCGGTCTAGGGTTCCCCGCCCCCCTCTGTGGAGCTCTTGCGTGGTTCTTTCCACCCCTGTGAGAGCTCCCTAACGAAAAGCTAGTCAAAACGGATGAGAAGGATGCGCGGTAATCACGCAAATTACAAGATTCCAGATTTAGAAAACGGTACAATGTTTCAAATATTTCGTGACTTGGCGCGACGCGCCCCCTCGCGAGCGCCGCAACTGGGCAGAGCCCGCCGCGGCGCGGCACCGCCTCCGCGGTAGAGGAGACCACCGCGGCGCGCGGCGAGGGAGCAGCGCGCGGGCATGACACCCCCGGACGCATAGCGACCGTCGCACCCAACGCGCGCGGTGGGTGGGCGGGGACAACGAGAGACCTGCAGCGGGCCCGCCCGCCCTGCAGACGACGCGAGCGCCCGAGCGGCACCGCGGCGCGCGCGCGACCCGTCGGGACGCGCGCGCGCCTGCGATCACCGCCTGCGCAGCGAGGGCACGCGCGCGCGGACCTGCCCCGCGCGCGCGCGCCTGCCAGGCGAGGGGCGCGCACCGCGCGCGCGCCCGCCGGCCGCGCGCGGCCCCCCGCCGCCCCCGCAGCGGATTGCGCCCGCGAACAAGGCGAGCTGCGAGCTGCGCGCCCACCAATCCTGGCGGCCACAAGCGCCCAGGCGGCCCCGCGCGAGCGCCGCAATTGGGCAGAGCCCGCCGCGGCGCGGCGCCGCCTCAGCGGCAGAAGAGACCACCGCGGCGCGCGGCGAGGGAGCAGCGCACGGGCACGACGCCCACAGCGAACCCGAACGCCGCTGCCGACGACGCCGGACACCCAACGCAAGCTTCGCGGGACGCGGCGCGCTGAGGGCCGAATTTAAGAGACGGCTGCTCCTGCGGCCGAAAGGTGCCCGCGGTCCTGACCGCGGACCTGAGCTGTCGCACAATTATGGGCAGCGCTTGCACTGCCCCGTCTGTCACGTCGCCACGCAGGCCGACAAGTGGCCGCGCGCCAGTCGGCACTCTGCCCAGGGCAGCCATGGGCGCGTGCACTGGGCATGTCGCCTGGCACTCCGTGCACCAGCAGTCTCGCGCCACCCTGCACGGGCGCCGTGCGTTTTTCCTTCTGCCGAGGTGCATCGCGGCACTGCGTTCGCTTGCTGCGAACATGACCTAGGTGGCCCTCGCGCGAAGATCGTCGCTGCGAAGGACGCCTGCGCGGCGCGCAGCGACCCCCGGGCCCTCCGACGGCAGTGCGAAGGCGACTGAACATCAAAATAATAACAGCGCGCGATACGTCGGACCCGCCACGCGGGGCAGGACACGCAGGAGGTCGTCGTGTAATAGGGGGTCGCGCATCGAGATGGACGCGCGGGCCCCCCCAATTTCCCGCGCCGCATTGAAATTCGCGTTCAGCCGGGGCACCTTTGCGCAAGGCGCTCGCGGGCGCGCCCGCTAACGCGTCTGCGCCGTGCCTCGCAGGCTTCACAAAGCGCGCTGACGCAAGTGCTGCAATTACCAGCAGACTTGAAGGCGCCCGACTACACTGGCAGGCCGTCCACATCTGGGGCGAGCGCGTCTCCCGAGCGGCGCACTCATACTTCGGCGAAGCAGAACCACGACGACTTCGCCACCGCCGACACCGTGCCCAGGGGGCGTTGTCTTGAGCCCAGCAGCGCGCGCAGGCGCTCGCGCTCGCGCTGCGACTGCGCACCGACGGGCGCCGCCGCGGCCCGCTCGGCTGCGTCGCCCGAGCAGCCGCACTTTCGCCCTAACCCTCGTTGCAAAACGTTCCGCGCCGACGCGCCCCCGGCCGCGCGCGGGCGGCGCGGGGGCGGGCGACGATGACTCCGATGAGCTGCCGCGGTCGCTGCTGTCGTCTGAGGGCGAGCGGCCGCGCGCCGACGGGCGCCGCCGCGGCCCGCTCGACCGCGCCCCCCCAGACAGCCGCACTTTCGCCCTAACCCTCGCTGCAAAGCGGCCCGCGCCGACGCGCCCCCGGCTGCGCGCGGGCGGCGCGGGGGCGGGCGACAACGACTCCGACGAGCTGCTCTCGTCGCTGCTGTCGCCTGAGGATGAGCGGCTGCGAACGAACTGCGCGGCGCGCCGACGCTTGCAACTCGGCGCGGCCCCGCGGTTGCCCGGCGGCAGCGGCCCCGTCGGAGGGGCGGTGCGCTGCGCGGCGCGCGCCCGCCTCATGCGCGCGTCGCTTGCCGCCTCCGCTAAGCGTGCGAGCGCGACTCGAAGGCGCGCGCGCTCGCCCGTCTGGATGCCGGTCCAACCCCCGCAGTGTGGCGCCACTCTTACGTCGTCCAGCGACAAATCGTCGCTGGCGACGGACAGCGCCGCTGCTTGTCGCACGGCGGCTGCGCCGAACAAAGAACACATTGTGTTGTCACTGCGTTTGAATAACATGATGGAGAAACCTTTTAAGCATATCAGTGGAAACACCCGGTGTTATGTGCTCATTTGACTATAAAACGAAGGCATGTGTGCTTACAGCGTTGAATATATACAGTCAGATACGTGTATATAAATATGTAAAATGTATACATGCATATGTCAATATGCCTATATATACACATATATAAGCAATACCCATAATATGAACAAACAGTAAAACTTATGAAACCCCTTTTGCCTGGCAGTGGAAAGCAATCATATTAATTGAACAGTTTTAAAATTTCAATGAAAAATACAAGCGGGATTCTTGTTCGCTGATTGCCTTACATCTGTATCAATCACAAAAAACCTCTGTGTTGCGGAATACAAGAGAAACCCCTTTTTGTGGCGGAATACAAAAGGGGACCTTTATTTTGTGGCGGAAGTACACAAGTATTCCTTTTTTCTAGCGGAATACAAAAAAACGTCTGTACCGGAATACATAAGAACACCCACTGTGGCGGAATACGAAAAGGAGTCCCTTTGTGTCGGTGTGCAAAAAAAACCTTCTGTGACGGAATAAAATGGGATTCGCGCAGTCTTACTGAGAATAAATGCATCAGGCAAGTGACAACGGAGCCGCCGGGGTCCAGAGGATTCGCGTCTGAAAGGTCCTTTAGAGCATCCACTATATGAGTGGTGGCGTTTATCCATATCACGTCGGCGGTGTCGATCACGGTCACGGTCTGTATCTCTCAAGCTGCGTTTTTCAAGGTGTCTGCGTCGATCGCGTCGGTGTCACCTGGCTTGGCTTCTGTTTTTACAGTCGTTTCGGGGAGATACTGAGGCAGAAGCTGTGTCCATTCGGCAGTGTTGAGCAGCGCAAGGCCACGTACCGCCTGTCCGATGCCAAGCGAAAGAAGAGCCAACCCAACGACACGCAATTGATTTAGTTGAGTTAGTAATAGTGCGAACGAGGACTTCGTACTGCTGATATGGAGCGGCTCCACAGGCTGGGCAGCCGAGGCGGGCCTGTGTGTTATGGAAAGGAACAGGGCTGAACGGCCACCTGCCTTGGGAAATGTTTTAATTGAGCCAAAATGGCTTGAGCCAGAATAACTACGGAGCCAGAGGAGGAGGAGGAGGAGGAGGAGGAGGAGGAGGAGGAGGAGGAGGGGGAGGAGGAGGAGGAGGAGGAGGAGGAGGAGGAAGAAGAGCGCTCCTCATCATCATCTCTCCTCTCCTGCCTGGCCCCCAAGAGGCCGCCAGGAGGCCGCACGAGGCCCCCGAGAGGCCCCCAGGAAGCCTCGAAAAGGCGGAAGCGGGGCAGCAAGGGTAGCGGTATCGATACCTTCCCCTCTGATCGAACCTCGATCCTCGACGACGACGGCGACCACGACGACGAGCCGCGAGCCTCGATGCGGCGCGCAGCGACGTCTGCCGCGCGGCCCGCCTGGTGCCGCGGCAGGGCCGAGGCGTAGCTGTCGATGTCGCGGGGCACGGAGGCCTCGGGGCACGGGCGCCGTGTCGGGCGATCGACGTTGTGGCCATGCCCCTGCTTGGGACGCACAGGGATATGTTTTAACAGGACCGCGACCACAGAACTTCGCCCCGGTTGGCCTCGACCGCTGTGCGAATCAAGGTCGCCGAGCAAACGGGAACGCAACACAAGCCGACTTGCGATTCGCGAACTCATGCAGTGAACCGTGGTCTGAAAGACGAGCGAGCGTGAAGCATGCGGAAATCAGAAACGAGGAGGAACGAGGGCCACAATGACGCAAAAAGACGTACTAGCACCATGTGTCGTCCTCGGAGCCGTGCGTCCGACCCGAGCACATAGTACTGCCACCCTGTAGTACATCATTTCCCGAGCGGTATGGCCAGCTAACGCCCGCGACCAAGCATACAGTCTACGACTTGTCGGCGCGCGCTTCGCCCTTGGGGTGCAGACGCAACATAGAATTAGCATATAGGGGCAACCCCCTGCTCACGCCAGATCTCGACAAGAGGGCGCAGGTGGGGGCATGGTGAGCGCATTTTTTTCCATTGCGGGGGGGGGATGGGGGTTGGTGGCCCGCGCCGGTCGGCAAAACCAATGTATTGAGAAAACAATGGCATGGCTAAAAATCTGGCTCCTGGAGCCCAAGATCTGAATGTTCTCCCCCGCGCCGCCCAGAAATGGGGTGCGGCAGCTGGGATAGCTCGGGGTAGGTAATCGATCGTCGACTCGCGTTCGACCGCAGAGGGACAAAGACCACACCAGTTGTAGTGCAGTAGTAGTAGTAGTAGCAGCAGCAGCAGCAGCAGCAGCAGCAGTAGTAGTAGTAGTAAAAGTAGTAGTAGTAGTAGTAGTAGTAGTAGTAGTAGTAGTAGTAGTAGTCGTAGTAGTAGTAGTAGTAGTAGTAGTGGTAGTAGTAGTAGTAGTAGTAGTAGCAGCAGCAGCAGCAGTAGTAGTAGTAGTAGTAGTTGTAGTAGTAGTAGTAGTTGTAGTAGTAGTAGTAGTAGTAGTCGTAGTAGTAGTAGTAGTAGTAGTAGTAATAGTAGTAGTAGTAGTAGTAGTAGTAGCAGTAGTGGTAGTAGTCGTAGTAG
>CAUYUJ010002224.1:584887-587387 GCA_963575745.1 Prorocentrum cordatum | reverse complement strand
GAAAACACGGACCAAGAAATCATACAAAACAATCCGGAAACATTGAATCTGGGAAGGTGCAAATACAAAATTACATGCACATCTCTGCAGGCGTTTCTGAGGGGGGGTCAGGCTCTTTGTCGTCACCGCTACCCACCGTTGTGCAAGAGCGATGGCTCTACGGCGCTGGTGGGCCGCGAGCTGGTGCCGTGGGCGGCCATCTGGAACTACCACGGCCCCGAGGACGCGCATACCTGGGAGCCCCTGCCTGCCTTGGAGGTGCATGTCCTGCGCGACGTCATAAGGTCGTTCCCGTGGAAGCATGGGGTTGGGCAATCGGGTATCCCGCCAAGAGCCCTGGAGGACGTGTCTGACCAAGCGCTCGAAGCCATGGTCGCCGTGTTCCACAAGTGCGAGGAGCTGTTGGCGTGGCCAAGCAACAGGCTGCTCAACACCATGGTGCGGCTGGCCAAGCCCGACGGCGGCACGCGCTTGATCGACCTGATGCCCACTCTGGTGCGGGTCTAGAGCAGGGCCAGGAGGCCCGTCACCAAGGCCTAGGAGCGCGCCCACCCCTGGGCCCTAGTCTGGGGCACGGGGCCAGGGAGGGCCCGCTCAGACTCTGCCTACGAGCTAAACCTGGCCAAGGAGCAGGCTGCGCTGTAGGGGCGGGACTCCGCCCAGGTGGCGCTGTAGCTGTGGAAGGCGCACGAGATGGAGGTGCCCGAGGCGCAGATGAGGGAGGCGAGGGCCCTCCACTTCCCGCTGCGCCTCACGCGGATGTTGCTCGCGTCCTAAAGGCAGCCGCGCAGCTTGGCTGCGTTCCGCTCGGAGTCGACGAGTGTGGTGGCCTGGCAGGGGAACATTGCTGGATGCGGGCATGCCAACTCGCTGCTGATGGTGCCCACCCTGCGGCCTCTCCAGCGCGCCCACGCCAGTGCCCCGATGGTGACCCCGAGGGGGCTGGTCGACGACGTCACCCTCGGCTGGCATGGGCCCAAGGAGGAGAGCGGCGGCGAGCTGGTGAAAGCGCTGGGCCACTTCAACGACAGCATGGAGGACCTGAAGCTAGTGCTGCAGCCCGAGAAGTCGGGCTTCCTGGCCTCGTCGAGGCGCCGCGCCCCCCTCCTGGGCCCACACATGCAGCGAATCGGCTTGAAGGAGAAGCTGTGCACGGAGCCCAGGCCGTAGCCAGCTCAGCGGCGGCAGCGGAGGGCCTCCCAGCTGCGGAGCTGCACAAACTGCAGGCTACGAGGACAGCCAGTGCAGAGCCTCCTGCTGAGGCCGCGCCGTCTGGGCAGGGGCAGTCTGCGGCTGGCGGGCGACTCTTGTCCTTCGACGTGATGGTGCATTACCTGCTCGAGGCGGCAAGCGGACCACCCTCTGGGTCAGGAGCGGCGGAGGGCGCTGCTGGGGAGGCGGCTTCGGAGGCGGCGGCGCGGCGCGGCGACCAAGCCCCCAGGGAGCAGCATGACATCGTGTAGCAAACTCACGGCACAACGCAGCGAGTGCCATGGGGGGTGAGGGAGGACGAGGACTCCCAGAGACCCCAACGGAGCGGCGGGGGAGGGGTGAGGCAGGACGGCCACTGCCAGAGACCCTGAGCCAGCCTACCCTTAGCGAGGCAGATCCCGACCGCTCCCACAGCACCCGACGACGTGGATGCGACAGCTGCGCCCAGGGGGCTGAAGCCACCGCCAGGAGGGGCCGCAATGGCCCCGAGGCTCGGACTGCAGCCCCGCAGAAGGAGCTCGTGGCACGAGCAAAATGGCTCTTGGGCCTCCCTGAGGCCGTCTTGGGGGCCTCCTGGGCCGGCGTTGGGGCCTCTTGGGTCGTCTCGGGGGGTTCCCTGAGCCCCACAGGACGACCCTTTGGGCCGTCTGGGGCCCTCCTGGGTCTATCTTAGGCTGTGTTGGGGCTCCGCGGGGGCGTCTGGGGCACTGCGAAGACGAAGCCAGCGGGCATGCCGAAAACGCATGCTTTCCGAAGGAGCTGGACCGATTGTTGCCTCTCGAAGGCCCTCTTGGGGCCCTCACGGGCCCTCTTGGGGCGCTCTTAGGCGTCTTCGGGGCCTCTTCAGGCTTTCTTGACCATCTGTGCGGCCAACGTGGCCTGTCGTGGGCAATTTGGAAGCGGCCCTGGGCAGTCCCAGGGGGTCTGTGACCCCCCAAAATTCCGGGGTGGCGACCATGGGGGGTGACGGCACCGATTTCCCCCCCCCCCCCCGGCCTACTCTTATATGTATGTATATATATGTATATATATATATGTATATATACATATATTTGTATATATAAATATGTGTATATATAGCCCCGGGAAAGGCATTCAATTGGAAAACAATGTGCACCGGAGAAGGGGGATCAACAATGCTTATTCTTCAATAGTGGAATATCAGAAACAGCAGCAACAGCAACAGCGACAGCAACAGCAACAGCAGCAACAGCAGAAACAGCAACAGCAGCAACAGCAACAGCAGCAACAGCAGCAACAACAGCAACAGCAGCAACAGCAACATCAA
>CAUYUJ010002224.1:494887-579887 GCA_963575745.1 Prorocentrum cordatum | reverse complement strand
GAGAGCGCCGGCAGACTGAGATTGACATCGCCCCCACAATTAAGATGAAGCTCTGACCCCTTCCCAACGCCAAGACGGCCCCTCGTCTTCACTCGGAGCTTTACTTTCCAAGGGTTGATGCCCGCGGCCAGGCAGACGCGCAGCTCGACGTTCGAGCGCCGATTGCTGCTGGGCGCCGTGATCTCACCGACGACGCCTACGAATGCGCCGCATAGCATCGCGACGCTGGCGTCGTAAAACACGGAGTCTAACCTGAAGAGACGGCCAGCAAATCGGCGACGGGCGGGGCGAGCAGCAGACTCCAGGAAAGCCTCCAAGGAAGCGCGGGTCGAGAACAGGGTGCGCGCGCCGTTGCCCACGTCGGTGCCTTCTGACAAGTTCGCGCCGGCGTAGACCCGAATGCGGTCGCCGTCCTGCCGAGGGGAAAGCGGGTAGCCCATCGACTCCTTGTCCCGCAAAGGAGGGAAGTGCTTCCTGGGAAATGGGCGCGCGGGCAGCCGCCCTCGCCCCGACCTGCGGCGCCGCCGCGGAAAACAGCAACGCAACAAATGCGTTTCCCAAGGGGGCGCGCAGGTCCGAACGACGACGACTGGCCCGCGCCTGGGCGCCCTCATGTCCATGGCAATGTCAATCCCAGATAATTAGAGGGGATGGCTCTTTCGGCGGGGCGTCGGCAATGCCGATGGCGGCGGGCGCCGGCGGCGCGAAGATCATCTGCAATTTCTCCAACAGACAGTCCCCCGACACGGACGCGCTCGAAGATGCCGGGGCGCAAGCCCCCCGAAGCCTGGTCAACAAGGCCCGTCGGCCATGCCAGTGGCGGTGGGGCGACGGGCGGTCGACGAGGGCGAGCATGCGCTGGCCGTCGCCCATCATCATCTCGCGGTGCGCGGCGCGCGCCGCGCGGACGGCGCTCGGCGACGCCGTTCCAAACATCGCGAGGCACGTCCTGCAAGCGGAGACGCGCCCAATCTGCCAGGAAACAGCGTCGCACGTCGCGACTGGGCGCGCGAACGACCAGCATTGGATGTTCTTCCCCTGCGCCTCGGCCCCCTCTGACTGCGATTGCATCAGCTGGTCCATCATCGACTCGCAGTTGCTGTTCCCCCTGTCCTGGGGCACGCCTTCTTCGGTCAGCTGCCCCCGCGCCTTCGGCCCCTTCTGCAGGTGCTCGCGCGCGCCGTCGCAGATGACTGCTAGCGCGTCAGACGGGGCGCCGTGGCTTGATCGGACCAGGGCGCGGGGGATTGCGTGCGCGCCAACCTTTGAGTTCAGCAACTCGACGGTGATGATGTACTCGGGGACAATGGAGCCCTTGGCGCGGTCGCTGAGATCGGAGCCCTGGGTTAGCTCGGCGTCGCACACGCTCGCCTTCGGCCAAAGCCTGGCCATCTGCTCGAAACAAGCGGCGGCGTTGCTCATTGAAGGCCCCGCAATGCAAATGATGCGGCCAGTGACCTTCTCCGTCGAGGTTCCCAAGAAGTATCTCGAGGTACGCCGTCTGCACGCGCCGAGCGGCGTTCGAACCGTCCACCAAGACAACCCAATTCTGACATGGTCTGCGCGTCCGTGATCTCCCTGACAACCTCTGCCCTAAAATCCGCTTGGGTTGCAAACGTCGCAATGGAATCCATATGCATCTGCGCCCGGGTGTCGGCTGCCCGCTGCTCTGGGGTGCGAACGTCAGCCCCGCTCTTATATTGCTCGCCCTTGACGGCGATCGACTCTACCTCCAGCGAAAAATCTTCGCCGCCAGCGTCAACGCTGGCCCCGCCGCCGCCGGCCGAAGCATCCGGGGCGCGAAAGCGAGCCTTCGCTGCCTTTAGGGACTCCACCAGAACTTTGCACTCCGCTATCGTGGGCGAGAGCGGGCAGTTCGACGCGATGCAGTTGACAACCTTCGGGGGGGTGAATAGCCCCGCCCCGACGAACAAAAATGGGGGCTGTCCCACGAAGGCTGCGAAGGGCAGGTCAAGGATGAACGCGCCCTGCCCCTAGGGTCCCTTGGCCCGGGGGCTCGCGCGAGACCCTGGTCCAGTCGGAAGCGGACACGCGCCTCTGATGAGTTGTTTTGTTGGTGGGGGGACGCGGGAGCGCGCAGCGCTTAAGCCCTTAAGCCGTCAATCATGAGCAAGTTGGTCCGGGTGCGGTCGACGGCGCCCTGCATTGACATGCCGTCGGCGGTCTTCAGCACGTCCGCGTACTGGTTTTCAATGTGTTTCACTCGTGTACTGGCGAACTTGATGGGCCGGCATATGGCTTTTTGACAATCAGTGATCGTAAGCGTGACGCCATCATCGAGAACCTTCGCCATGACGGTGACCGCGGCCAGCTGCTCCTCGTCGCTTAGCCTGGACGTCTGCTTTTGTCGCCTCCATAGCACAAAAATCTTCGTTCCCCAAAATGAAACCCTGCGAAAAAAAACATGTTTCGATCCGAACCTGACCGCCCCCTCGTCTATGAACTCTACCACCTTTTCTGATACACATTTGGCAGCGGTGGCCGTTCGTCTGATCGACGACTTCTTGGCTGGTCCGTATTTGCCCTCAAGCCACGTCAGCACTGCCCCCCAATCGCCCTCGGGAACCGAGGCCTTGATGGACTTCACGAGCTTGATTGTGGTGGCAACCGTTGTCGGCAAGAACGCGTTGTTCTCCTCATCGTGCGCGCCGGCGTTGAAGGCGAACCGCTCCAGGGTGTCACAAGTAGCATCATGTATATCGCTTGGGCAATGATCTCGCCTGGCGCCAGCACCTGCTTCGACTTATCGCAAAATGGCCCAATGATGCCATTGGAGCGTTCTGCCTTGAGTTGGAGCAAGGCCATGACCGTGCTCTTGCCGTCGTCGAGAAGGTACTTCCCAGCGGTGTCCATCGCCAACTCCAGCGGCACTTTGTTGGAAGTCAGCAGAAGCCGAGGGGGGCGGTACAAAGACGCCATGTACGTACTTGGGAAAGAGCTGGAGAACTCACGAGCCATCGCATCCTGCGCCGGCCGCCATCCAGAAGATGCACCAAGCGAAATGGCATCAAGCTTCACTCGGAAGCCATGGTCAATGATATCTGGAGCTGTCATGGTACTGCCGCTGTCAGGCTCAGCCTGCCCAGCGATGCTGCAAAACGAATCAAGGCTCAGATGACACTTGAGACCAGTTGAGCATTATGAAATCATTATGAAAATTATTTGAACTATGTAGACGTCGTCTTCGCTTAAACTCACTGTCGGCCCGTGGCACCGCTAGGCTACGGCGGGGGCTCAACGTAAGGAAACCTTGGATAAAGAAACCAGGGTCTGGAAGCCAATGGAACGCCAATGATCGGCCATGGTATTGCCAGCGCCCTCATGAGATAAAAAACCTCCGATGTCTGAAGCTTCCCGGGCACTTTCCGTAACCGACGCCCCCACCGTAGCTCCCCCCTGCTCAATCACGAGATCGGGAGTTTGAGAAACGGCAGGGAATGCCCCAAAGTCAAAGAGAAGATCACATAACTACGCATGCTCTCGCAGCCCCATCCGAGGTGACTCCAACATTGAGGTCGAGAAGAAACTCGACGATCGCCTTTCCCATAGCCTGGGGCTTCTCGCCCACGCACAGCAAGACCATCGGGGCTCCGACCTAAGCCTGGGGACTGAGGAGACCCTGAGCCCACCATCGCAAGTAGGTCCCCTGGAGGCCCAACAGAACTTTGTTCCTTTCCGCCAATTCCCCTCCTTATGGAGCCCTCTTCGGACCCGCTCGGGACATGCAACACGGCCCCATAATGTTGTATCACAGGGTCCAGATGAAGGCCTCGTACAGGCCCAAGGTGATCTGAAGAGTCCCCCGTGAGCGGCCCTGGCCACTTCCGAGGGGGGGGGGGGGGCGGCTCCGAGCTCCCAAGAAAGGGAGTTCACACTGAACCCAGCGAGGGCCATGACGACGACGACGACGACGACGACGAAAAGCACGACTCTGACTCTGGGGAGGGGCTCCGAGCTCCCAAGAAAGGGAGTTCACACTGAACCCAGCGAGCGCCATGACGACGACGGAAAGCGCGACTCCGACTCCCGGGGGGGGGCTCCGGAATCCCGAGAAAAGGAGTTCACGCTGAACCCAGCGAGCGCGACGACGACGTGAAGCGCGAGTCCGAAGCGGGGGGGGGGCTCCGAGCTCCCGAGAAAGGGAGCTCACGCTGAACCCAACGAGCGCGACGACCACGTGAAGCGCGAGTCCGAAGCGGGGGGGGGCTCCGAGATCCCGAGAATCGGAGTTAAAGCTGAACTCCCTTTCTCAGGAGTTCAGCCGTGCGCACTCCCGTGAAGCAGAGTTCACGCTGCACCCCCTTTCTCGGGAGCTCGCGCGGCTGAACTCCTGAGAAAAGGAATTCACGCTGAACTCCGCTTCTCGAGAGCTCGGAGCCCCCCCCCGGCTTCGGACTCGCGCTTCACGTCGTCGTCGTCGCGCTCGCTGGGTTCAGCATGACTTCCCTGTCTCGGGAGCTCGGAGCCCCCCCCCAGTCAGAGTCGCGGATAGCGTCGTCGTCGTCGCGCTCGCTGGGTTCAGCGTGAACTCCCTTTCTTGGAAGCTCGGAGCCCCCCCCCGTCTCGGACTCGCGGATAGCGTCGTCGCGCTCGCTGGCGCAGCCTGGGCCCCAACGATATCATCATGCGGCCTGGGAGGGCATCCAATGGTCCTGGAGGCCGCCGGATCGGCGCCCCAGATTGGAGGCACCGGCGTTGGGCGCCCACAATAAACACTGATTGGCGCCCTTTGGGAATCCTTTGGTGCCCAGTTGGGGCCCTGAGAGCCCGACGAGGGTTTCAAGGCAGCACCATCGAACGAGCGTTGTGGATACAGTTGGTTTGGGGCCCTCTTGGGAACGTCCTGGGAGCCCTCCGAAGCTTTTCGTGCGCCTGGCAAAATCTCCAGGGGACCTCAAGGGGGGGGTCAGGGAGGCCGATAAAAACGCACCAGAACGCCCCAGAAGCCGTAGGATCTTCTGTGGATGGGTTGGTGGGGATACTTTTTTGGTCGCGGCCACGAGACAAAGTACGGGGCGCGAAGAGGCGAATTAGCTACAACAGGCGCACAGACCGGCCGGACCACTCACACAGCAGCCGCGAAGCTGAAGGGGAGCTGACGGCGGGGGTGGCATCCTGAGAGCTCGAGCACGTACACAAAACAAAATGTCATGAAATTCGGTGCCTGCCATGGCACGACCCACGCGAACTGGTGGGGGCACGCGAAGCGTAAAGGATTCAGCCTGGGCCCTGATTTCAGGGAGCTCGGAAGGGATAGCAATCGAACGAAGATACATATCAAGGGAGCTCGGAAAAGGGGAAAAGGATGGGCAGCAACACTCGTTAATCATAATGACGATGAGGATGAGGATGATGACAGGGATAATAAAAGGACTGCGAAGGATGAAGATGGCCTGCCCCCCGCCCCCCCTCCTCCCTTCTCCATTCCCCTCCTCCCGCAATCGCCCCCCGCCCCCCCAACCCAACCCCCGCCCTCCTCCGACAATATGATTCTTCATTGCTGACCGAGGGCCCGAGGAGAACATAAGCAGGATTGCGATAGGTGCCCGATGCAAACGCCGATGTATAATTTATACCAATTGTAGAGCGTGGGCTCCGTTTGGTCTGGGACTCTGGGCGGGGGGCCGCCTGCCCCTGCCCGCGGTTTCGCTCTTGCCACGCCCTCAAGCGAAGCATTTGCCCAGAAGGGGCCATGACTTTAAAACGACTGCGAGATTTCTGCGTGAACGGCATGGCTCTCCAAACCCCCCGAACAGCTTTGTTCAACACCACACGCCAGTCCGCTTCCGATAGGGGAGCGATGTCCGAGCACAGGCGATGCTTATTCGCCTGATCGTACCACCACGTCGCGGGGCGAGGCCCGCCACATTCGAGGGGGTCTCGAGTCTCCCTCTTACCAATACCAAGCAAACCTACTGTGTGAAGTGCACAGTGAAACCGCCGCTCGACTAACTCATCCGGCATATGCTTGCCTGAACGGTGGAAGGTGTCGGAAGATATCATGCCCCACGCCGAAGCGATGCCGTGGTCATCCTGGCCGTTGCCCTTCACGCCAGCCAATTTCAAACGCAGCGTCTCGCTCAGAGTAGCAGTGGATAAGCCTTGAACTGGGTCCCACAAACCAGACAAAGCACCGCGCCAACTCTCAGCTCGAGCCTCAGAGTCGTTGAAGATCATCCGGCTGCGGTGCTACAGCCTAAGAACGCGCCAACAATGCAGCGATTAGGATTTGCCCGTTTCAAGAGTTTGGCAAAAGAGTGGATGGCCAATGCGGGCCTCCACTTCCATAACAGCAACGAGTCGGGCCGATTGGCCGCGAACACGAATGTGGCAGACGGAGCCTTTTTGCCAACACGTGGAGGGCGACCCGCAATACGCCCGCAAGGCCTCTGGAACCGACTGCGGCCTCGGGGCCAACAAGCTTGCCCTGCTGCACCGCGTCGTGCGCGGGCCGCCGTTGCATGCAATCGCATGGGTAATCTCCGGCTTTTCGAAAAGCCCGCTGGCCCCGCGCCAGACTGCGCCCAGGGTAGCCATCAGCGCCTGCAGATCCACGATCAAGTAACCGCCCACTTTGAACCATGAACAGCCCGCCAGGTGCCAGGTCGCCGCGTTGTAGGCGCGGCGTCGACGACCGCCTACGCGCGCGCAGTCTGCCGCACAAGGCGCGGAACTGGTCGGCAACGTCACGGAAATCAGGCCACTGCCGACGAAGCCAACGCCATTCCATTGGCTCCGGGAAGGACGTCGTACACCTCGCCCAAAGCCGTCAAACTATTGTCGGATACCTCGGCCGACATGTTCTCCGGCGAAAAGCGAACTGCAACGGCGTCGAGCAAATGCCTGGTAGCGCGGGTGGTGCCGCCATCGCCCTCGTAGAAGTCAAACTCAGCAACCAGATTTGCCGCGAAAACATCGAACTCGACCAGGGCAGTCCTGATCTTAGCCAATGCCCACGCCGCGCCAGCCTGATCTCGGCAATGCCGGCTTGCCGGGAGACGCATTCGCCCGACGTAATGCCGCCGGGCGGGCGCCTGGCCCAATGAGCCAGACACCGTCAAACGCTTGTGCTGCGCTACCCTCGCAGGCACTTGGACGCGATACTTCCCACGGCTAGCCTGAGCGCGACGTGGATATGCCGGCTTCCTGCTGCCGCTCTGGCAGGCCGCGTGGACCTCCACCCACTCTTGCCACCTGGCGCCCGCGCTGGGCGGTCGAGCAACACGTCCTCGTCGTCAACCGTGCCGCGGACTAAAGCGCCCGCCAACCCTCTCGGGAGCATCGGATACACGCAACCCCAGTTGCACAGCGTCTAGCAGAAAACAAACCTTTCGATATCGTCATTATCGACATTCCCCATCACCAGAAGGGCTAGGTCGCGAAACTGCGTCATCGCCTGCCTAGCCGCCAACATCCTCTGAAATGCACGCATCAAGGATGCGGCGCCACGCGCCTTCCGAGACGGCATCAGAAGGGGTTCCTGCACGACCCGAGCGTAAGAGCCCGAGGCGCGCTAAGCCCCATCCATGAGAATCACGAACGCGAAAGTCGTCAAATCCGATAGACGCAGCGTGAGGTCACTCCAACACTGCAGATTATGGGCCCCTCGCTGCTATCCCCCCCGTTGCTTTGTCCTAGCGTCCACCGTCCGCGCCCACGGCTGGAACTTCAGCACGAACCTGCGCGCAGTCTCAGTGAGGTAGATAACTTGGCACGCCACCCGGGTACTTGTGCGCCAACTGGGGCGCACTCAACACATCGTTACCGCCCCGACGCAGCTGGCGCCCTTGGTCCCGGCCGAAAGTCGACTCCAAGTCGTGCAAAATTGTCCTGAAGTTCTGGGCAGTCGCGCGTGCTCTTATAGCATTTGCGCCCGGAGGGTCAACGCGATGGAAATGGTCCCAGTTGACTTGGGGAGCTCGGCCAACCCCAGTGAACATTCGAGGAAAAAACATCCGTTGGGTCATGCTTGCTCGACTCTCCCGCCGAGTATTGGCCATCGACGCCCACGACCGCGAGGGAAGACCTCACGATCCCAACAGTGAATTCCCACGGGGCTTGAGTCGAAAGCGACTATGGTAAGTCTAATAGCATCCGATTCCATGGGAAGCGGATGGCAAATAGCGTCCACTGCCATGCTGTGGTGGTACAGTATGGGGGGTGGGCGGAAAAGATGGGATAAGATCGATGTAATGATCTTTCCAGCACATAGCGAACACAAGCAGTGTCCGAGCAAATAGGGCGCGCGTGCCATGAGCCAAAGGCAACGGCGCGCGAGCTATACTCCCGATTCTATATACATCTCCCAAAGAGCTACCCTTAATGTCGGAAGGGGAGGAGGCGGAGAGTATAGCCGCGCAGCCGTTAGGCTCTACAAAGGACGCGCGCGCAACTGTTTGCAAGAAAACAGTGCATACAGACTGGCCTAACACCAGACTGTAAGGCGAGTTTCCTCGCAAGGCATTTCACGCAAATATGAGACGGCCCCTTGAATGGTAAAGGGCTATCGGCCCGGCTAGAGGTAAGCCAAACGGGCCGTACCTTACCGAGCAAACGGGCATTAAGGCAAAGAGCCTGAATCACACTGAACAGGCTCGTTACCAAGCGTGAGATGTAAGGCTCGTTTCTGAGCACCTAGAAGGGCGCCTCTGTAGTAGGCGCCCATGCTGGCAAATTGGACCGCGGGGGCAACAAGGACAGACTAAAATTGATTAGACTCAGGCTTGTTTCTGTCATCGGGACCCCGAACGGGAACAAACTGCTTCACGTCATACTTAAACGACTGGTTGCCTGACAGCACTTCCAAAAGCAGCTCCCGATCGATGCTCCCCTTTGTATGCCCATCTGCGGTCATATCTCTAGTATCACACCACTGCACGTTATGCACTATACCTATATCCATGAGCTCACGTATCCAGCTAATATGTCCAAACAAGGTCCGTTCCGTCGGTATCTCAAGATCCTTGCTGGATAGCGATTTATATACCGACTCAGCGTCTATTGCAAGGGATACTTTAATAGCTAGGCCCCCAACTTCACGCATATCTCGTAGTTGTCGTGGAGTCAGAGCCCCTGCCTTGAGCTCGTGGAGAGTGATGAGCGTAGGGTAACACTCATCGAGGTTGCGTGCAGCTGCAGGTGCCTCAGCGGCATAGCTGGACCTCATTGCAGTCGATGTGACTTACATAGTCCGTCACAGATGTGAACGACGGATTTGCCTTGAGGCGAGTTTCCTCGCCGTAGTACGTTGGCCCCGCGTATGCCTTAGCCCTTGGTCTCATCGCCCTCCTCCCCGGTGATCTTCCGATACCCCGAATCACTGTGCACGTCAACTTCATTCGTCGGCTCCATCCGAGGGAAGGTGATGCGTTTCGAGCTGCTGATCAGCTTTCGCGTCACAGCATTCACTCGTCTGACTTGTAGGTTGGTGGGCTCTTGGATTTTCTGAAGAGAGACCACCTACACCATGAGCCAGACTTGAATAAGAAGGGCATAGGCGAGGGCTCCTCGCAAGCTGACGAACATGTCGGTGATGAGTTCGGTGGCTTTGGCATCGGCCGCCGCTCCTGTAAGTTCTGGGTGTGTGATGGGACGTAGTTGTTTGATGTACTCGTCCTGATCCATGATCACATCCCCTTGGTCATTCTTAGTGTAGCGAACGGCACAGTTCGCATTGGAATGTTTGTTAAGCTTGCATGTGCCAAACACCTTTTCGACACGTTGTACATAGTCGTCTATATTTTCTCTAGGCGGGTCATATTAATGTCATCGACATGTTTTGCTGTTAACAAATCTTGGCTGAATTCAAACTCAAGATCATAACTTGTCGGTGTAACTCCTATAGCCCGTGTGGTCGTGCGAAGCTTGAGAGAGAACGCTCTCGGGGCGTCCTTTGCACCCGTCCCTGGCTTGAGGCGCCTGAGGCAGCGTCGGCTTTCGTCATGGGACGAAAAGCCGGGCAGTGCACGAAATACCTGGGCAATTCCCGGTGGAAGAGCGAAGCAAACCATGCGAGTTCCCTCGCTGGTGGCATGGGCAAGTCCCTCATAGGTTCAACCCTTGAGGAACGCTTTGTCGATATCCATGGATGCTGAGATCCGCTATGGATGGCATGCCGCCTCACTTGCTAGGAGTCTCTGGGACTGCCTTCGAGCGGTTCCCGAGAAGGTTTCCACGTCGAACGCCTCAGTGTCCACAAATCCACGAAGGACAAGTCTGAGACGGATGGTTTTAACGTTCTCGGTACCTATCTTCACAAACTCCCACTTATATACATTTCTGGATGTCATGATGTTGGAATCTTTGGATAGATCATACATCTCAAAGCACCGGTTATCAAGCCAGATCCTGAGTTCAGTGTACAAAGCTTCACTAACCTCTTTCGGGCGTGCTGCTATGTCGGCTTTGGTAAGTAGGTCGTCTTCCTTGACTACCACAGCACGTTTAGCAGCAGAGGATACACATATTCTCATTGTCGCGACCATACCAGCGTCGAGCTGTGCAAGTTGAGTCTGATCCAACACTACTTTTGACATTTCGGATGTAAAACTTAACTCAACATAGGGACCGTATTCATCACTGTCAAGAGAGTAACCCTCGTCAGGTGTGGTTGAGCATAAAGAGACTAGACAGGACTCTTGTGGTTCAGGCTCGTCTCCGAGCGTTTCCGATTCTACGATATCTTCTTCGTCCACAGATGCTGAAACCAAAACACATTGGTCATGCAGCATAGTTGTTGGGACGCAGTAAAGATAATCATCGGTAGTCGTTGTGGGATGAAGGCCCATACGTAACTCATCGCACCACTCTTCCAGCATCATGGCTTCGATATTATGTTCCTCGTTTTCTTCATAGATTGTAGACAGACGGCCTTCACTTGGCGATGAAGCACCTGGGGTGCCTGGTGGAGGCCTGTTTCCAGGCGAATCGTGTTCTCCAGACGTGGTGCCCGAGTGCTAATACTTAGCCAGGTCGTCGTGACATCCTAAGGAAGGAACATGCGAGGTCAAACATTGGATGAGTCTGGAATGAGCGCTACCAGTGATTTGAAAAATGTTCAGGCCAGTACCCACGCACTCATTATAGTGGAAGGCTGGGCTAACATCATTGTCGTAGTGGATCAGCGTAGACCCGGTGGCGTACTTTACTGCAAGTAGACATGACACACTTTTGGCCAGTCTGACTGCTACTACGTGTTCTACTCGGAAATAATTTCGCACGGGCTACTGTAGTGCAAGATGTACGCGCGGGTGAAACTTGCTGTCGTCTGAAAGATTGAGGTTTCCCTTATTAGTCTGGGAGGTAGCCAAAAACTTTGGCAGGTTTCCCTGCACCAAGGTGTGCCACATACGTAAGGACGGTTTGCATGGCCACGTTATCCATGCCAAGTTCCCGTGCGAGGAGGCATTCAATGTATAGCGTGTGACGAGCATCAGGATACATCACAATTACCTCACGAGATCCTGCCTTGACAACGATGCGTCCTCTTTCAGGCACGTTACGGATCACAGGAAATGGGCCATTCCAGCCTCCATGATCGCCCTTAGTGGCAGTGGGTCGATGGTAATCGACCAGATCCCCTGCTGGGTAAAGGCGAGCACCATCTGGAGCCGTTTTAGCCCTGAGAGCACGATGTGTCCTGGCCACAGCCGTGGCTTGAGTTATTGCTTCTAGGCTAAATTCCCTCACACGACGTTCTCGTTCATTGTCTGACGTCTCGGGCCCCTTGGGAAAGCCAAGGGCGTCGAGGTCAGGAAGAAAGGACGGCTGGCGCCCAGTGTGCGCATGGCATGGCGATACTCCGTTGTAAAGCGCGAAGGCGCTGGTAACGAAAATGCCTTCAGCCAATACCCTAGTAAATACAACAGGGATGTTGTGTCTGTTCAGCTCTTCCTCAATCATGTGGAGAACGCCCCTGAGAATACCGTTTCGTGACTCAAATGAAGTCGCGCGTTGGCCAGGCGCTCGGATACGGAGCGTTGCACCCTTGTTCGCCATCATGGCCTTAGCGGTATCATTGTTCAGGGCGCCTTCTCCATCTGAGTACAGGACTTTGAAGGGTCCATGATAGGCAATCCAGCAGTAGTGGTAGGCGTCGAGTATAGCGTCACGTTCTCTGTCGGAAATCTCTCGGCCTGCTGCCAGGCGAATACAACGATCCATACTGTGAAATGCGGTTCGTTTCTTGTAAACATGAGATCCATTTCGCCTTCATCGAGCCAGTTTCCAGGAAGGCTCCCCGAAGGTAGCGTTGAGTTTCCTGGACGTCCCCATGCTCTGCATTCCCGACAGGTGTCACAAACTTCTTTGATCACATTCAATCGAACGTTGTCCAGTCCCACTTTGTCTAGGATTAGCCTCATCTTGGGTTCCTTCGCATGACACCACCGTAGGTGCAGTTTACGGAGTTCCTTTTTGACGACATGAGGTTCGTGACTACGGAGAATTTGCAAACTGTGCTGGGTATCAGATCTCGTCCAGTTTCGTCAACTGCATCTGGTGGTGGTGGCGCGCCTTGTAGGCGACCGCGGCGGGCCGCTACCTGTGACGGTTCGCCTGAAGACGCAGAAGGCGTGTTTCCACGCTCGGGAGCGCCTCGTAGCATGTCGTAACTGCTGGCACCAGATGTCGGATCAGTGTTCCCGAAAGAACGTGGTCGCGGTGGCCTGGCGTGTGCGCCTTGGCGGCCACCTGACGCTGAAGCTTGGCCCTCACCATATTTGGGTAAGGGTTTCCACCAAGCTGGCACAGTCTTGCCTTCGGGATCATGATCATCTGGAATTTTAAACGGTTCAGCAAAACGACATTTACCGGGTTCAGTATCGAGTGGTTCTTAACACCTTTGCTTCTCGTAAGATCCCTTTGGCATGCGGGACATGGCCAATATACAGAGATGGAGTCATGATACTTACACTGTGTAGGATCTCTGTTGTGGCTAGGACTGTCCTTTCGGACATTGTCGATGCATGCTGGGCATGTAGCCACTTTTGGGATGATACGGTCGCCGATGCGTCTCATACCTTCTCCTGGTTCAGCTTGGTCAGGGAGGTCAGCAAGGTAAGCATGTGCGATACGTGTGGGCGCGTTTCCGCGCGTGGTGTCAATGGCTTTCGCCAGATAGACGGCTTCCACAAAGGCAGACTGCAGTCGTCGGGTGTATTTTTGTGCCAGTGAAGGCTCTCTGTTGCACGGTTGTGCGTGTACATGCTGACCGTTGCATTTGACACGCTCAAAAGGTTTAAGAATCGTCTCGTCATTGCTGGTGATATTTGTCGGCTTCTTGATATAGTCACCAGCCGTATCTTTAAGTCCCGTCGCACACTGATCAATGCGTACGGTTGTGATGCGTGGTCGGTTGGGAAGTTCTTTCCATGGGGAAATGTCATTCACCCATGTTCCTGTAGGTTGTTCGCGTATAAACCACCTCCGTGCATCATCTTGAGTAACAGCAATTTTACCACAATAAGTTATGTGTGATAAATCTTATTTGCGGTGCTGTTCCCAAGTATTGTGGTTGACCTTGTAGTTGTAGTAGGATGGTGGTCCTGTGGTGCGGCAACGGGGCTGTAGCATGGCAACTCGCACGTAGCAAATTGCGAAGTAATGATTTACAGCCCGCTGCACCGAGGGGTCTCCCAGATCGACACATGTGGTCTTGTCTAAGTTGCCTCCTGAGGAGAGCCCCCTTGAGAAGGCAAGCTCTGAAATGCCACCCTCACCGCCACAAAGCTCCAACATATCCACGCAGTTGTTGCGACCATAGCATAGTGTAGCGATTATGCTGTATATGTCAGCGCGTGCGTCGGGCATAGATGCGGGGAGGGTAAGGAACAGGTCATCATCCTCATCGGAGCTTATCAGCTCAGTAGTGACGTCAGTGCTCCAGGTCGCCATAAGATCCTGTCCGAGTCCTGACAAGTCGTCACCGCAATCGTCGTTTCCGTCTTCAACGTGCTTTTTGATGCGGCGAGGCTTGATGCCTGCTTCCTTTTCGGCTTTGAGCCTTTCCTTCTGCTTGATACGCGACTCCGTAGGTAAGACTTGCTCGTCTTGTTCACCGGTCTGCGTGCCCATCGTCGTTGTTGAGTGGGTACATGCGTCAATCGCCAGAGTCGGGAGGGGAAGAGGACAGTCATCTATGATGACGCGTCTAGGTTTCTGTGGTGATTGAGTAGGCTCGCTTCCGAGCAAGACCGGTTCTTCGGGTTGCCAGTACAGCCGTGTACTGATGTTGGCAGCCCCTGCAGGTAGTGGCGCATGCCAATCATACCCTGTTGGTTGATCGGATACTGCGATATCCTGAATATCCGTATTGGTATCCAGGTTGATTGTTACACGTCGGATACCATCAGACCATTTCGGTCCTCCATTGTTGGTCGTCACATAGTGGTGGATGTTGTGGTCCGTACGTGTATACGTGTTCAAGTATATAGGCACGTTTCCGTGCGTGGTGGTGCTTCCCAGGATTTTGTCGTTGAGATGACGGAAGAGTGTAGTACGTGTCTGGGCTCGCCATTCCGCATGTCGCACTGTTTGGCCGTACCAATCCAACACATGTTGTGGTATCGCCAATTTGCACGTACATGCCAACAGCTTAGAGCCAATCGGTATTGATGTAGCTACCTGCATATAAGTACCGCTCGGTGTACTATCTTGCATATTGGACCGAATACCGAAATGACACAAACGCATCCGTATCACTGACAACTTAAGATCTCCCAGAGTATCACGTACTGGAGATAACTTCCAAACATATCCTGGGGGACCAAACATTATGATTTTCATACGGAGCTTCTTGGATTTATCAAAAGGTTTTGGATACGTGACCAGTGTGGGGCCACTCTCTTCCCTGGAGTTCGTACATACCAGTCACCCGGAGTACTAATCCATATGAGAGCGTAATCTCCACTGATCACCGCACCCAGGTAATCTGTGCCCACAGTCGTCATAAGGAAATACGATCACAAATATAACCTCGGGCACGGAGGTCAGCGCAAGCCTCTCTCGTATCTTCAATGACAAAAGCTCTTTTGCCAAGGCAGGTTGCCCCGCTGTCCCTGTTACCCCCCGGCCTTTCGGCCATCAGGCAAGACGACGAGGGGGCGGCGTCGCCCTGCCATCTTCAAGATAAAGAAGATGTGCCTGCAACGTCTGCCAGCATCTGGGCTTCCCTCAGATGCTGTAGCTCAGCACTGCAGCGCGCCGTGGCCTCAGAGGCGGATTGCTCCGCAAACGCCGCCAGCATGGATGGATTATCCATCAGCTGTTTCAACGCGCCCTTGGACCTCGCGTCGCTGACTGTCTGCAGCTCACGGCTCGTGTACCCCATCACGATCTTCCGGCGGGACCGCACAGCGTCCATGGGTACACTTCCACCATGCTGGGCCAGTGTCCTGGCTACGAAGCAATCAAACGTCTCAAGATCGTCGATGCTATCGCCTCTCATCATAGCTTTGGCGAGCGTCTCCATCAACC
This sequence comes from Prorocentrum cordatum, assembly GCA_963575745.1. Classification (NCBI taxonomy): domain Eukaryota; class Dinophyceae; order Prorocentrales; family Prorocentraceae; genus Prorocentrum; species Prorocentrum cordatum. The sequence goes on along the minus strand of CAUYUJ010002224.1, from coordinate 564,392 downwards.
CCTGGGGCAGGTTTCCCTGCAATTGTTTGCGCTCCTGCGCCGGGGTCGGCTCGCCCGTCAGCACCGTCTGAAATGACGTGCTGATTGAGCTCGAGGCGGGTTGCCCCGCAGCCCCAAATCGATCACACCTGATCGACAGATGCCCTGATGGCAGCTTCGTCGTCGGCATGATCTTGGAGCCCTCGGGGAGCTCCATCTTGACCTGTCCCTTCCCAGGGAATATCAGCTTCTCCTGGCCTCGTTCGAGCGCAATAATAGTGCGCTTGTCCTGCATGCTATCGAGGCCTAGGATGGCCGGCAGGTCTTTGCCACAGCCTGACACAATGTTCGTCTTGTACGAATCGAGCTGGGTCGAGCCCTGGCACTCGCAGGCAATGCTGAAGGTGCCCACGGTATCCGCTGGGGCCGACCCTTCGCCAACCCCATTGATGTTCAGACGAGAACGGGGTTCAAACGTACAAGAACGGCCATGTGCCTCAGCAGCCTGGACAAACTTGCGGCTCGTGTTTTCTTCCATTATGTTGATCTTCGAGCCTACATCGATGAGGATAGAATTTCCACCGTCCTCCAAGAAAGTCTTACTTGGCTGCTTGGTGTGCACTGTTTCTGAAGTGCCAGCTGTGCCGTCTGGCGGGTTTCCCCGCGATTCGGTCGTACTCCCTGGCGGGTTTCTCCGCACTACGCTGGCACCCGGCCTGCCTTCTGCCAGGTCGATGTACTGGAAGTACGACACGTTCTGAGCATGAGCGCCGCGCTCCTCCCGCCAGTTGGCATACTCATCGCGTATGCTCTTATACTGCTCGCGGGTGGTGCGCCTCGTCAGCGTCAAATACGGATGAAGGGTGATGTCCTGCAACCCCTCATTCGTGAGGTGATCCCTGTACTGCAACCGCTCATCGAACTCCTCGTTCGTGGCTGAGAAATCAACGGCCCTGGCTGCTGTTGCTGCTGTTGCCACTGAGGAATCTGAGAGGTCTAACGACGCACTCTCAGTCTCAGGATTGTCGGCGTCCAGCATGAACGCTGTGTGCGCATTATCCAGTTGGGTTTGGAAATGCCGGACACGCAACTCGCGCAGCTGTTCAGGGCCCAGTGCCAGCTCTGCCCCGCCCCCACTCTGGGGAGACATTTGAGGAGCCACCTGCGGGGTGTGAGGCAGGCTTCCCTGCTGGGGCGCCGTCATCGGGATAAGCTGGTCGAAGTATCCCGTCTCCATCGGCGGCCTCACCTCCTCCGGCAGGTTTCCCTGCTGATGGGGCTGAGCTGTCTGCCTGTCCAGCATCCTGGCGGTCATCTCCTCCACCACGCCCCTCAACCCGCGCAGCTCCCTTGCTGCTTGCTCAGGAGCCTGAGTGTAGGAGCCGGTCCATGGAAATGATGACGCTATGATGCCAGGCGCTCGGCAGATAGCACATGGTGGTTGCTGAGGGTCTCCCTCACGCTGATTTGCAACATGGCCCACCACATTCGAATTCCAGCACTCCTCATGGAATAAGTGGTTGCACCTCAAGCGGTAAACGCTCTCCCGAGGCTGAAACTCCTCGAGGCATAGCGCGCAGGTGTCTTCCATCCCAGTGAAAACTTCCACATCTGCTGCTCTGGGATACACCCGCCGCTGTCTCTCCAGGACCGTCTCGGAGTCCATGAAGGCCGCTGGAGGATCCCCTGCGGGATCTAGCACCTCCGGCGCTACGGCAGCCACAGCTGAAGGAGCTGCTGGCACGGAGGCTGTAGGCGTCACAGCGGGCGAGTTTCCTCGCATGGGTGAGCCTCTGTTCCTCGCGACCTTAAGTGCGGCTGCGCGTGACTGATCACGCACGTTCTGCACGGCCTGTCTGCGCCTGAAGCACGCCCGTTGAGTGTGGCATGTCTGCCTAATATAATCAGGCACACCTCTACTGCCAGACGATATCGAATGGGCAGTGGGCTGGACAGCCACATCAGGCGTCGTCGGCGCAGGCATAAAGGCCATGTGCGGATACATGGACTGATCGCTACAGCGCACGTTTGTGAGGCTGTGGAATTGATCCGCCATCTCGCGAAGAAACTTGTTCGGGACTCTGGACCCATCAGGGTACAGCGGCGGATCCATGTGTGCTGGCGATGGTCTCTGGCCCTGGGCCATGCTCGGGTGAGCTTTGAAGACTGGGATGAAGGCTCGCTGCCGAGCAAGATCCCGTGGATCGGGACCTTCAGGCCCCCAGGACCAGGCCGGCCTCCACCTCTGACCACTCGGGTGGGGCAGGTTGTGGCTCTGCACCTGTTGCACAGCAGCTGCCACCCTTGCACGGTAGTCATCAGGCACACCAGCGACAGTAGTCTGGCCAGCATACAGTCGATGATAGCTTGGAGTGCCAGGCAGGTTTCCCTGCTGACTCGTTGGAGTGCCGGGCGGCATCATGTTCAGGAGAGCTGTACCATGCTCGGCCCTAGCCGCGGCGATCCCCCCCATGAGAGTGCCACTCGTGGCAGAGCGACCAGGAGTCCCGAACGGAGACTGTGCTGGTGGCGTCGCCATTGGGGTCATGCCCCTCGGTGTGTGCATACTATGCGAGGGGCTCCCCGGCATCTGCTCAAATCGAGCAGGCTCTCCGAAGATGCGGCCGAACGTCTGCGGGTCTCCCTGCGTTTCGGGCATATCATTTCTGTGTCCATTTACGGGCAGGTCTCCCTGCATGGCCTGACGGTTACGCGTCACCATGGCGGACATGGCTCCCTGGCCAGCGGCCCAGGGATCTTGCTGGTACAGTCTGTCCGCCAACTGCTCCACCTGTTCCAGATTTAAGGCGGCCGCGATCAGGTCCAGATCTGAAGTGCTAATGGCCTGCCAAGATATGGCACTAGGCCCTTGGCTTGGAGCGCGGCTTGGAGCCGCGCTTCCGGCCTCACTCTCGGTGATCATAAAGATCTGGTGGACTTCAGGCTGGTTTTCCAGCGTGGCAGGGCTGTAGTGGTCCCCAACTTCTCTGCGACCGTAAACCATAGGAGGGTCAACGCCCTCTTGGTCGCGAGACCACTGGTACTTGACACTAGCACTGCCCACATCAGTCCACCTACCCGGGGCCGACATCAAGGCGGTGGAGACGCGTGCCCTGCGATCACCCAGATATTCTGGTTTGCGCCACTGCTTCCCCGTGGCCAAGTATTCCACGTGGGACATATAGCACGTTTCAATGATACCGTTAATTCCCTCGGATAGAAGGACTCCATTGTCAGACCAACAAAATTTTATTCCATCCTTCAAGGCCTTATGCCAGTCCACAAAAATGGTGATGTTGGAATCTGGGCCCCACCCACTGTTCACACTACGACGGCGAACCGTCGGTACAAAGTGGATGCGCGACCGGCCTGACCCCTTTTTCTTCGAGTTGTGTTCTGAACGACAAGAGAGGCCATGCCACATAATGCCTTCAAAGGCATTCCATCGAGTGCCACGCATGGCAACCTCGGGGCACGGGGCCGGTCCCCCGGAAGGGTTGTCGTGTAGTACAATATACTTGTACAACGACCATGGAGCCTTCAGCGTCCACGAGTGCCCTTGAGAAGCGCGGATGAAGATGTCGGACTTGCCAGAATCCCGCACTAACACCTTGAACTGAAGGCGTTGTTTCTCTTCACCGTCTGGTTCGCGGACATGAACAACCTCCATCATGATGGCAGCCAGCTGGTCCACCGTTCGGCCGTATAGGGTCGCGGTGATGACTTTGGCCTCGTCATGCTTGGGAGTGCAACCATCATGTCTCGCATGTCCGTGGTGCCACGGATACTCATTTACGAGCTCTACGAGGTTAATCCAGCCATCATGATCATCGAATGTATTCAGGCTCCACACAGGATTGCGTGGTTTGTCAGGCGCGTGTCTACACGCCCTACTGAGAGCTTTACTCAGTTGCTTGAGGGTGTGATTCTTCCTCGGGATAATGTTTTCTTGCCTGCACTTCCTCGTGAATGCCTCATCCACCGAGCGCATCGGCGGGGGCTTCCGCGGGGCAAGTCTGTCCCCGGTCGCGGCCTGACTCCCGCAGGTGAAGGATGTGCCCCCTGGGCGGTGCAGCTGATCCTCGGGCGGGCCTCCCCGCACAGGAGCCTCTGTCGCCGAAGAGGCTGCGGCTCCTGAAGAGGAGGAAGCTGCAGCGGCAGCGCCTGGCGGGTTTCCCCGCGGTGACTCTCGACTGGCGCTGCCCCTCATCGTCGGCACCCAGGTAACCCTAGACAGAGCACCTTCATCGGACCTTTTGGAGCGCGCCGCCACAGGCGAGGCTGGCGCGGGGGCGCGCCCTGTGCGCTCGAAAGCCGTAGCCTTGCAGGCGATAGATCCGCTGCGACTAGGCGGGCGTCTACGTACTTCTACAGGTTCCTGAGGTGGCTGTCTGGGGTTAGGTCTCTGCGCTGGAGTTGCTCTAGTCGGTGATCTCGGCGTTTTAGAGCGAGTCACCTCCATCTGCACATCTGACCCAAGCTCCTCAGAGCGTGCTGTTGTTTTCGGTCTCTCCTCCGAAGGCGACCTAGGGGCTGGCGTTTCACTCTTAGCCTTCGGTTGGAGTGGAAGTGGAGGCTTCTTCGCCTCCTTCATGTAGATCTTTTGAGAGTCCATCAGCATCTGGCGAGTTGCCTCGCGGGTGCGTTCCTCTGCTATTCGTCTACGTTCCTCATCTGCCGCAGCTCGCTGGGCCCTCTGGTCATCGTTGTCCATCGTTTCTGGCCGTTGGGGCTGACTGGAAACGCCGGGCGAGTTTCCTCGCATACCAGGAAGGCTAAAGAGCGCATCTTTTTCTTCCTGCGTTATGGGCACCAGTCCCCTCGGAGCCGGAGGAGGCTGAACCTCCTCGGCCTTCGGCCTCATATGAGCTGTGATCCCGAGACGATGACTGATCTCTGCGATCTCGTCTTGAGTCATCGGGATCAACGGTGGATGACCCTCCTTATGAGGAGTGCGGCCTCTATTCGGGCCCAAGCCCTCGTTGAGCCCCACAGGGCATCCAGGCCTATGCTCCTGAAAGTGCTCTGAGCACGGTCCACAAACTGCATTAGGTCTGTACAGTTTGCGTGCTGCAATGATATTTCGCAGCTGCGCCCGTACTTCCTGTATTTCAGGACGACGAATATTCGCCGCGAGCTGGTATCCACCACGCATGGACTTGCCTTCGGCATCTCGATAGGCTGGGTTGCCCTTCCCGAAAGCAGAGTGCTCACCCTTCTGACGCCTAGGGTCATCGTAGGGCAGCAATTGGCCCCCTCGCCGAAGAGCATGCTCCTTCGGGCCAGCATGCCTTCATTCACGAGGGAGCCGTGCTTGCGGATGAGGCTCTTCTCTGAGGCGTGGGTGAGAACGAGACCTCCTGGCATGCTCATCAGAGGACGCTGCTGACGCAGCCTGAGCGGGCGGGGGCTCCTGCGGGGGCTCCTGCGCGATCCCAGGCGGATCGTCTAAAAGAGGCAGGTCTCCCTGCTGACTGGAGCCCGGCGCAATTGGCGCTTGCGCCAGTGGTGGTGGTGCGTCAGGCTCGTCGGGATCGAAGTCCACCTCTTCCTCACCAGTGACCTCCATCATGAGGATTGTGGTTTCGTCCTCGCACAGCCCACAACCATCACCTTCTTCATCCTCCGATGTAGGATTGCCAATGATGACGGTCATCGGCACAGCCGGGACGGGCAGGTTTCCCTGCGTAGCCGGCGTCTGAGCATCGCTTGGCTGTCCCGGCATAGGCGGTACGGTTGTCGGCTCAGGCTCGTTGCCGAGCACAGGCTGCCCGGCAATATTACGCATGGCCGCATGGTTGGGCCATAATCCCGCCGCCTGGAGACCCCATCCTGGCGGAGGAAGAGCCTGGCCGCGCATGGCGATGGCCCTTCCAAGGGCCTGGCGCCATCTCCCTCTGGAGTACCACACATGCCTCTGCACGTCCTCAGGGTGCACGCTATCAGTAAGAGTCAAGGCTGCCAGCACTAACTCCGAGTCGTCGCAGGCATCAGTGCCCTGCAGCATCATGTTACCAGCTTCGATGCTTTCTTGACTCTCGGGATATGCTATAGTCAATATCTCGCGCATCCTCATGAGGGTTTGCAGTAGTGTGCGTGGTCCGTACCCGCCTGGAGCAAGCGAACCAGGGGGTATAAATTGGTCCCCTGGTACGCCCGCAACGAACGCTTGAGACTCCATTTCTATCAGTTCAGCGCGGTTTCGAGGATAGGTAGGCCTGTTTACAGGCATGAGGTCGGGTTGAGGTTGGAGGTTGCGATCAACCTCTGAAGGCGACGCCTCTACAATGACGTCCTCGCCACTGCTCTCGTAGGCCATGATGTTGCCTGGGTTACCGAACATCCAGTCGAAGTAAGATAAGGGCTGGTTTCCCAGCGTTCCGTGATCCACGGGAGTGAGCTCGTTGTTGCCGACAACGAACCTGCGGAGGTACTCGAGGTAGTACGCGCACAGTCTATGGCCATACGCCTCGAGCTCGTCGACGTTGTCCACGCAGCTAACCCAAGTGTACAATATCTGTTCCATGACCTGAAAATCCTGGAGGCTCAGATATTCAATAAATGGTTCACTTGAGCCAAAATGGACTTCGGTCGATCTGCCCTTTCCATTTCCCTTCGCTGGACAATCTTGGAGAAGATGATCGGTGCGATCACACTCATGGCACCTTAGGATTTGGCCGTCTCTACCCCGCGGGTTTCCCCGCCTACCTTTGCCTTTGCCTGAGGTATCTCCACGGCCTTTACCACGGCCTTTTCCCCCGAAGAATATCTCATCATACTGATCATCTGAGAGCCTCTGGAGGAAGGCCGTGATGCCTCGACCACTCAACCTACGACGACCCCTCTTTTTCCTTTACCTTTTCCTTTGAGACTTCTCCGTGCCCTCCTCCTAACACGACGCACTGCTTTTCGTGTAAACCTATTCCACCTCCGTTTTGCCTGTTGTAATAACCAAAACAAGTGTTCGGCACGCTGGTTAACACTTTCCATATTCATGATATCTGACCAGTCTAATGCTTCAAAACCGTCTGATGATACAGTATCGGCGTCGGTGCCGGAGTCGATCTCGTCGTCTCCCAGGTAGGTGGATACGCCGTCGGTTAGGGGGTTTGATTCATCCCATAAGGAACGGTGTGGTTGAGGTTCTCTAGGAGGAGGGCTGGTTGCCCAGCTTGGTTGTGATCGATCCCCTGCGAGTAAAGCAGTAGACTCCCCAGGATCGTCGGCCCATATGCTCGAGGGCCCGTTTCCAGGCTGAGCTTCAGTGGTTAAGGTAGTGTAGTGTTTCCCACTACCAGATCCCCTTCCCCTTCCAAACACTGATCCTATGTTGCCAGGGGGTCGTTCTGACAGATGACCTATCGAACGCATCCTCTCCAGCAACTCATCATGCTGTTGTTGTGTTCGGGGCATTTGGTGGTTGGGTGGCTGTAAGAGTTGCATGGCTCGCTGGTTGCCGACGCCTAGGGCGCGGAATAGGATCGTAGTTAGCAGTTGGAAGTTGGGAAGGTCAAATCCCACCGACTGTGCCTCAAGTCGGGCCATTTCGAATCGGGCGAGGGTGACATCGATTCGTTCTCCGCGAGGCACATGAAGAGTCGATGAGCTGTGTGCCTGAAGTGAGCTGGCGCCCATCTTCCAGGCGCTCGAACTTCATGATTCGGAAGAACATAACGTAGGTCACTGGGTCGGCGTGGACCCCATCGATGTCCGCGCCATAGTTTATGATGTCAGGTGGCACCCTCCCTCATGGCGAGTGTCCTCGCTAGGCCACCCAGGCTGCGTTGCATGGCGGCTGCTTGGGCCTGTGGCGTCATGCGTCCACTTGTGACGTTGAGCCGCGCATTGACCTCATAGACGTACTCGCGGAAAGGCACGTTGCCTTGAGGGCCCCAGTATGGGCCATGTGTTTGCCCATCGGTGCTGTTATCTCCACGACGCATGTGTCCGATTGCTGCCCCCAGCGCGAACCATATGATGGCGAATATAACCAGCCCGAAGCTGTGAAGATAGGGGTGGTTATTAGGCGCGTTGCCGCGCTGGGGTAGCGCCTTGTCAAGTCTTCGAGGCGCTTTATCTCGCGGGTCTCCCCGCCTTTGCTTCAAGTGCTGCGCGTTTGGCTCGTTGCCGAACGGTTGGTAGTAGCGCAGTGATGAAGCGTATATGGTACCACTGTTGTTGTCTAGACGTCGTACCTCTCGTGTTGCTTCTTGCTCTTGAATAGATCCTCGTAAATGCACTGGGAGTGGTGGCGCAGGGTGGTAGGTGGTCACGAAGATCGTGCCGTGTAGCGTGAGGATAAGAAGAGCAAGAGCTGACCACACGAGAGTGCGGCCAGCTCCGCTACCAAGTCGAAAGTGACTATGGTAAGTCAACTAGCATCCGATTCCATGGGAAGCGGATGGCAAATAGCGTCCACTGCCATGCTGAGGTGGTACAATATGGGGAGTGGGCGGATAAGATAGGATAATATCGACGCAATGATCTTTCCAACACATAGCGAACACAAGCAGTGTCCGAGCAAATAGGGTGCGCGTGCCTTGAGCCAAAGGCAACGGCGCGCGAGCTATACTCCCGATTCTATATAACATCTCCCAAAGAGCTACCCTTAAAGTGCTTGTTCCAAACATCGGGCCATGCAGAGATAAAGCTCGTCGCTCTTGCCGTCGTGCCTTTCGGCTGGAGTACCGAGTAAAATCGAACTAACATCGTCACTCGGATGCGTTGGCGTTGGCACGGTCGCTCCGATAATCAACACTGTGGCTCGGGCGTTCTTGAAAACCTTGCCAATAGTGCCAGAATCAGCGAATAAGGCGAAGTCGGGTCGGATGCCAAGCGAAGGGACCTCTGCGATCAAGATGTCGGCCAGCTCGGCTCGCACGGCCAAGGCCAAACAGTGCTCAATCGCTTCCACGAAAGTTGCATCTAACAACTTAAGCCCCAACTGGCAACCGCTCAATCTCAAACGATTCAGTTCCTCGACGACAGAATCTCTGGATCGTCCGCCCACTGCGGCGGATGCGATCACCCGGCCGACAGCTGTGCGAGCATGCTGGGCAATATCGACTAGCGGCTCTTCTCGTTCGGCGCCGCTGGCAATGATCTGAGGGGCATGATAACCAGAAGCGCACTGCCGATGAAGGTCCTGCACTGTCCGCGGTGGCACGCACGTCAATCCAGCGACCAATTTAGCAGGGTCGGAAAGCAAACAAAACACCTTCAATGGAAGACGTCGACCGGAACAGCCGACGCGTCACGGCGCGATTTGGGCATCTCCCCGATCACGTCAGCCGACGGGCGGGGCAAGGGGAAAAGTGGTCAGAGACCCATCAGGGCCGGCTCCAGAGCCGCGCCCCAAAATCTGAGCAAAACGCAGCCCTTCACGGCGACAAAGGACCACTGACAACGCAACCGTCAGGCGAGAGGGTGAAGGAGGGAACCCATGGAGCAGGGCCTCAATGATGCGATGCAGCCCCTTCGCCCCCTTGCCCAATCCAACATGCAGCCAGGTCCTCCAACCCGGCCGACTCGCGGCATCAAATTTGAGCTCGGCGGCCTCGACGGCCCCGAAGACCCGAATGCAGTGCGCCGAGCGGTCGCACGCCCCCCGCACGCGGCACTACGCGGGAGACCTCCTGAGCCACGCGCTCGAACACAGCCTGGCGCTCACCTCGGCGGGCAGCGATGCAAGCAGTTAGCGCAATCAGCTGCGAACCAATCCTGACCGCGGTCGAGGACCTGGCGCCGCGATGCACGCCACGAATCACAACGCGCACTTGCTGCCCCAACCACCTCATGGAACGATATCCGGGATGGCGAGACTGGCCACCTCTGCCAAAAATCAAACGCCTGACGAGCTGAGGGTAGATGCCCCTGGCCCCCGTCTTGGGAGGCAGTTCGCCAAGAATGGGGACAAGACATCACTCGGCGGCATCGGCCCTAAGCTGGCACGACGGCCCCTGGAGGCCTCTTGTGCCCCAGTGGTCAGAGCCACTCGCGAGCTCCAGGGCACTGCTGGCGAGATCAAGGACGCCCCGCCAATTCCCCCCTTTGAGACGGGGCCACAACGCGAGAAGACGAGGAAGCGGAAGGGGGCAAGCGAAAGGATAAGGCATGCAAGGCCGCAAACGCTCGTGGAAAAATTCAGCCTGCCCAAAGACCCAATCAGATGCAGCCGCGAGAACCGCGAGGGAGATCAGACGAAGCAAGGGAGCACGCAAACCCCGAATGGCCCACGATGTACACCATCTGCTCTCATAGGCAGCGCGCCGCAGGAAGACGAGGTACTAGGGCCACGAAACGCTGTACTGGGTGTGGCGGACGCATGTGGCCACACCCACTGGGGTCTTCGGTGGAGCTCCCGATGAGGCCACGAAGCGCTGTACTGGGTGTGGCGGGCGCATGTTGCCACCCTCACTAGGGCCTTCGGTGAAGCTCCCTCTGGGGCCACGAAACGTTGTACTGGGTGTGGCGGTGGAGATCCCAATGGGGCAACGAGACGCTGCATTGGGTGTGGCGGGCGCACGCGGGCACCCTCAGCGTGGCCTTCGGTGGAGCTCCCTATGGGGCCACGAAGCGCTGTACTGGGTGTGGCGGACGCATGCGGGCACCCCCACTGGGGCCTTCGGTGCAGCTCCGTATGGGGCCACGAAGCGCTGCACTGGGTGTGGCGGACACATGTGGACACACCCGCCGGGGTCTTCGGTGGAGCTCCCGATGGGGCCACGAAGCGATGTACTGGGTGTGACGGACGCATGTTGCCACCCTCACCGCGGCCTTCGGTGGGGCGTCCTATGGGGCCACGAAGCGCTTTACTGGGTGTGGCGGTGGGTTTGGCGGTGGGTTTGCCGATGTGGCCACGACACCATGTATTAGGTGTGGCGGACGCATGCGGGCACCCCAACTTGGGCCTTCGGTGGAGCTCCCTATGGGACCACGAAGCGCTGTAGCGGGCGTGGCGGACGCATGCGGACACCCCCGCTCTGGAGCCTTCGTTGGGGGTCCCATGAGCCCACGAAGCGCTGCACTGGGCGTGGCGGACGCACGCGGGCGCCCCCGCTGGGGCCTTCGGTGGAGCTCGCTATGGAGCCACGAAATGTCGTAATGGATGTGGGGGACACAAGCAGGCAACCCCACTGGGGCCTTCGGTGGAGTTCCCCATGGGCGATGACACGTGCGAGTGGTGTGCCAAATATTTGACACGCGGCGAGCAGAAGCAGGGATGGGGAAGGGAGGAGAAGAGGAGGAGGAGGAGGAGGAAGAGGGAAAAGAGAAGAGGAAGGAAGGGAGGAAAGAACGCGGGGCGCTGTCTCTTCAAAACGAGGACCCAACACCAAAGGATGTCGGGGAACTAATTCTACAGGGCTGTTGGGAGACGGGCTGGCATCTATGAGAGCGCAGGCAAATTGAATGCCCCTACCAAGATCGCTCGACCAAACGAAATCATCCCAGGTGGCGAGCGGCCCCGCAAGAAAATGAGCGCGTGCGTTCCGAATCAAACGACAAAACTTCGAGCCCCGAAAGCTCGGAGTTGAAATCCGCACCAACCACCCGCAGATGACAACGCCAAGTAGGCCGCTCACCCAGCAGCGCAAGAATACAAAAGTTGGCGCCGCCCAGGCCTCCAGAATGCACATGCAGGCCGGCGCAGCAATCAACGGAGGCAGCGACGGCAAGCGCACCTTGCACACGAGGCATATGCCAATGGTGGAGCTGCCCCCCTCGACCTCGCGGCAGTCGAGCCAGGACCTGACGGACATGGCCACGCCCGAAGACGCGTCCTGAGAGGCGGCCGGCATGACGGGAGCCCAAACCAATCTCCAACCACGACGACAACACCAGGGGCTCGCCTGGTCTGTGTCCTCCAGCTACAACCGCCGATGCTCCTGGACGAGCACTGCGCGGGTGGATGAAGCTTCGAGCAACTATTTGACAGTGCCCCAATTGTTGGCACTGATTGCGTGCGCCCTGGGCGCCACCGAATCGGGATCGGGACCAGGCGGAGCCTCTAAGCCTAAGCTGGCACCAGCAGCGACCCTCTGGGGAGGGCCCTGCTGAACTTCCTGAGACCAGTTTACTCGCGCAGCCCAATAAAGAGCTTGGACACGATTGAACCTCCAACTCCAACTGACGAGCGAAAGAGAGAGGGCCACTGGCTCTTCCAGAGGGAGCCCGGCACAAGGAATGCGATGATTGATAGCAGAATTGCCGATCGAAGATATAGGATAGCGAGCAGCACGCAGCGCGAAAGAGAGCGGCGTCTGGCCCTTCTCTGTAGACAACTGGCTGCACAAATCAAGCCTGACCTGAGGAGGCGCCTGTCCGTTCCAGATGACAGAGGCCGAGGCAACCCGAGAAAGCAGAGCTGCACGCCTCTCTTGAAGCAACCTCGGCGGCAACGCAGTATTCGGGGAGGTGGCGCGCAAGACTGGGAGGCCCCGCTTGCGCCAGAATGCCACCTGCGCCGTCGACGGTACCGCCGCGGAGGAAGAGAAGGACTCGAATTCCCCATGGATCCGACACATGCAAGAGCCGCCACTCGGGCCTGTCGCCCTGGGAGCGGCCAGCGCTTCGAACGCGGACCTCCAGGGCCAGGAAGCCACAACTGAAGTATTACTGGTTCGTTCCAGGGGATGCGGCTCAGAAAAACTCGCGGCGGCAATCCTGTCAGCGCACGAGCGAGCCGCCGACACAGCTGCGGTCGCCGTCGGAGCGGCACTGTGAGCGGCCCGACCAGCACCGGGCTGTGGCGCCCCCTCCCCAAACGAGGTCGGAGGGCGCGGCCGTGTCCGCGGCTGCCGGGGAAGCACTTGCTAGCTGCTGCGGCGCTCCCGCTGCAACTCCATATCCCAGCTCCCCCGCGCGCCTCTTCTTGGCCACCATCCCTGCTGCCAGCTGAGCATGTTCTGCTTCGGGCGAGTCTACCTTTGCCTTCGCCTCTGCTAAAAGCGATTGCACCAGGGTCGCGATGCCAGCCTTGAACTGTTGCACCCTGGCCGTGACCTCGGCCTTGCCTGCCATGGACATGCCGCCTTCATCCTTGACGACGAAGAGATCTCCGAAATCCCCGTCGAAAGCCGAGGCGGAGCGCCGCGCGTCCAGGAGGCCCCCCATGGAAAGTTTCGCGCAAACCTGCTGCGCCCCGTCAGAAGAATTACTCTGGCCAGCGGCCAGCAACTCGTCGCGCAAACGTCGCACAAGACCTCCATAGTCGTACTCCGCTTCGACCAGTCCGGCTCGGAGCTGCAATGCATGCGTGACTTGGGCATCCAGCTAAGCCTCCAGCTGCTCACTCTGATTGCACGCCGCGTCTAGGCTCTTCTCCACCATACGAGTTGTTTGATGGGCTCGCTCGACCGAGCCGTACTTGCAAGTGTTCGAGCTGCTGGGGGGGGGACTGTACACAGCCGCCCTTGACCTGTGCGCTCGAGCTCTTTGGGTGTTTCCAATCTTCTCGCGCTGCTAACTCGTACCTGCCCCCCCCCCTTTACCTCCAGATTGAGCTCCCTGCTGCATTCCAGTCACTCCATTGCCTTCTCCTTTGCCTTCTCCCCCTGGCTTGCCAAACAGGGCCAGCGCACTGCCAGGGGAACAAGTCGAAGACGGAACCGCGCAGTCAGACTTGACAGCTCCACAGTGCTTGCAGAAGTAGAAACGGCCCGAGTTCTTCTTGCACCCGCACAAGCAACAGGTCCACCGTTGCGCTGCCATGCCTGTCAGAAAGCCGTTAGCAGGAGCATGATGAGCACCAAGCGTGAGTGAGAGCCACACCTGTGGATCGCGCCTCTGGAGCGGCCGCGCCGCTCCAAGACTGTCCTCAACCTCGGTGCCCCGGTGCCCAGGAGAAACGATTCTTCTCGCCGTCGCCTCCCATCACTCAGAGAGAGACGTGGTCGACAACTACTCCAGCAAGACCTCACAATGAAGAGTCCCCGACAGGGACGTAAACGCGAAATTGGCGGGTTGAGATCCAACAAACTGAAGCCAGAAAGGCCTGATACTGCAGCGTGCCGTTATGAAGATATACAGCTGCAAGCGCAAGCATAAAGTCTTAGCCATAACGGTTTGTACCAACCCAGTGGTGAGCCCATGTAAAGTAGTAAGTAATACTGTTATTTGATGTGCTAACTGGATTGTTGGTGTTGATATATGCAAAACCTAGTTGGCAAACCCTGTCTATGTACTGCTTCAGCAGCAGACTCAGGATCGGGAGAGGGGGCGTCAGGGGATGGCACCCGTGTCCGGATGATCGGGTCCTTGGCTTGAAAGCGCACGCGCTGGTGTCTCAAGTCGCCTCGAGGCTTTGTATTCGCGACTGGGCAATATTTGGGCAATATTGCAAGTCTCTTCGGGATCATGTGAGCATCCGAGGCCACATTGGAGTCTAGCGTTGGCAACATAATTATGAGGAACTTCAGAAAAGAAAACATGAGTGCACACATGGTTTTGATTGAGTTGGCCCTTTTCGAAATCCTGCGCGAGCACTCTGGCGGCCTCTTGGGGCCTACTGCTGGAAGACTTCCTGAGCAGCCTGGGGGCCTCCTGGGTCCGTCGTGGGCCTCTCTTGGAACTTCTGCACAGCTCCGGGAGCCTCCTAGGGAAGCTCGGGGAAGGCTCCGAAGAGGCCCCCGGAGGGGAGGCGTCATTCAAGGGACCCTGGCTGCCCTGTGCCCTGTGTGCGTTGCAGCTTGGGGCCCCCGAGGTCGGGCTTCCGTTGTTTGAACGCCAGATGCTGGTACCAGGAAACAGGGTGAAGGAGGGAGGCGGCAGGACGAAGGGAATGGAGGAGGGCGATGACAGCAGGAAACGAAATGTGGAGGAGGAAATGGGAACGAGGGACGGTGGAGGCAGGTGGACGGGAAAGAAAGATGGAGGAGGAGGAGGAGGAGGAGGAAGAGATTAGCTTGAGGAGGGCGCATGAAAGAGAGACGATGCGCAATGAGAGAGAAAAGGGTGTTGAGAGGTGGGATGCGTAAGGATGAGAGAAACAGAAGAGGATGAGGAGTGAGAGGGGGGAGGGAAGAAAGAGAATGAGGAGGGGTGACTCGGAGAGTGTTTGCATACTTGTGTCTTCGATCTGAGGAGTGCAAGAAGTATCTTGTCGTCTCTACAGGGGCCGCCTGCGACATCTTGAATGCCTGTTCGCGTCTCTGGGAAAGCCTCAGGGCAGCCTCTTCGAGGCTGTTGTGAAGCCTCTTTGGGCGCTTTTCGAGGCCTCGCTGAGGCATCTTTTGGGCCTCCTGGTTCCTTTCGGGGGGCTCCTCGGGGGCATGCTGTCAGTCTTCGGGGTCCTCTGGGCGGGAGCTTCAAAATGTGGGTTCGAACTCTCCCCACCCACAGAGCCTTTATCGGGGCACGACCGTCTTGGACGGTCCTGGATGCCTTTTGGGCCGTCTTGGGGCCCACTGGGGGACCACTTGGGTCGTTTTGAAGCTCTCTGAGGGCCTCTGGAGCCGAGCCGTCTTGGACGCTGTGCACATGGAAACTGCGAATGTGCTAGAAATGAGCGTTTCCCTACGGGAATGGACAGATGTTCGCCTCTTCGGGCTCCATGGGGGTCCTCTCGAAGCCGTCTTGGGGCATCTTGAAGGCCCCGTGCCGTCGTGACATCTGGAGCCGTCCAAAAGCCACGTCGGCCCATCTGGGACATACTGAGAACCTACCTGGAAGCTCGGGGGACCAGGGTGGCCCCGGGGAGGCCCCGGGGGGGGGGTAGGTGGCACTTAGTGTATACCTGTGGCCCCTGGTGGTCTTCGGCCCAAGGGGCCCTGGGGCCGGGCTTCTGGTATATGAAAGATAATCGCGGATGGGCTGCCAATATAGCTTCAGAATAAAATGAACTGCCTTGAGCGGTTGCTTGGATTCTAAAACCCGAGTGCGACCTGATCAATGTACAAAAACTTTGAGCTAACCCCTGCAAGACGAATGAGCTACGAGCAGCGATTAGTCAGAACTACATAAACATATGATAGTGAAGTCAGCCATGGAACTGCTGATACTTATTGAGATCGAAACAGAGCAGGCTAGCTATCGGAACTGCAGCTAACTACGGGTGTATGGTTTAGTGACTCCTAGAGCTAACGATTTGAACGGTGGAAAATGTTACATGGCCATGCAATTCGTGCTGAGTTGCTGAATATGTGGCAAAATCGACCTACATAATATCACTGTAGCGAGTTGCCGCGCAGAGGCTCGTAAGAGGTCGCCCGAAGAACGCTTTCCCATGGCGCGAACGAAAAATGGCTGCCTGGTATGCTTAGGATGTAACTGGTGACAATTAGTTCCTGAACAGTCCGACGTGATTGTCATTGGGCCTACTCCCAGGGCGTGAGAGCTACAAGTAGCGACGGTGCCTAAGCGAGCAGGACACGTGCCGCGGCCGCGGCAGAAACAACCAACGCGGCGCTCCCTCCGCGCCTGGAGGGACAAAGATGTGCACAAGCATGAGCTCTCGGACGTCCGCGCAACCTCTTTGACCTGCGCTGGATCTCCCCTCCCCTGGCGCGCGGAGCGCGCCGGGGGCGGCGCGGGAGGCCCCGCCCACGGGCCCAGCGCCGATCCAAAAAAACCCGCGCGGACATCCGGCAACTCCTCGCCGGACTGCACGGCGGACGGCCCTCCTCCGCACTTGCCGCCACCAGAGGGCCCCGCTGCGGCGGGCTGCCGACGGCACACCTCTGGGGCCAGCCCCGCCGCCTCCTCCCCAGTTCGGTGGCAACTCGCGGGAGCCTCCCATGCCATCTCGCTGGCTCTTAGGAATCAACGCTAGCGGACGCTAGTCGACGCTAGTCGACGCTCAATCGACGCGCAGTCGACGTTAAACTGGCGCATCCTCATCGACTACCAGACGCTTGCGCACGCGAATGCACTCAAAAGATACACTAACGAGGGCAAACAAGGCTCCATGGCCCATGATTTGCTACATGACCCCCCCCGTGGGGGCCACGATTAGGGGGGACCAGCTCAGGGGGGAAAACAAAGAGCCTGAATCGGCGATACATCGCCGACAGATCGACGATAGGTCCTCGATAACGACTCCGCACGTTCCCAGGCGGGGTGGGCTATCGGGCCCCCAGCAGGCATGAAAAGGCGACTCGGGGTCGACTCGTCCCCACCTAACGTTGCCCCTGGCTTTCGGGTCAGACCTCGGCTCTCCGGCGGCCGTTCGGGACGATCCGGGGCCTGGACTCCGGGCACCCCCAGAACGCCCATCGGCGAGGCGCACCCGCTGGAACGCACCCCGAGGCCAGAGAAACCGCCGAGATCGCCCGAGAAGAAGAAAACAACATCGGAGAGCCGACGAGAGTCCCCCCCGAGCCTCTACCCCCTCGACGATGCCCCTGACCTCTCGCCGCCGCCTCCTCCTCCTCCTCCTCCTCCTCCTCCTCCAGGTGACCCGAGTGATGAGATAGCGAGATCAGTCTCACACCCCACTCAGATCTCACACTCGCCAGGGCTCTCACGCCTGGCTGCCATGGCGGCGGTGTGCCTGAGGGCGGCTCGCTCATGAGCGCTGCCTCCGGTTTGTTTCGCTTCGTCGGCTTCAATCCCTGCGCGGCCTCCCGCGTCGCCAGGATCGCAGACATTGTCGCCGAGTACCCGTCCCACGACGCCATCGTGCTAGGCGGGACCCAGCTGCGCAGCACGGGCGAGCATGTCGAGCCAGAGCGAATAGTGGATTCGTTCCGTTGTTATCAGTTTGGTTACAAGCGAAGGCCACTGGTTACACCATCGTGTGGCATCACCATCCTGTTGAAGAAGAGTCGGTTTCAGAAGCACTCGGTCAAAATAATTCTTCCAGTACCCAAGCAGTTGTGGGGAAGAGCTGAATGTCTCCTCGTGAGGCAGCAGGAGCAAGCGTTCGGCATCATCGGGCTCTACTTTCCACCTCGTGTTTCTAAGACGGGACAGAAGCAGGTGTATGACAAAGCAGTCGCCTCCCTCGTGGCGTGGCTGCAGAGTACTCTCGAATTTCTAGACAGCAAACACGCACTTCCCCTTCTCTACATGGATCTGAATGGAGGTCTCAGGCAGTCAGATGACGACTATGTCGCAGGAGAACATGGCGTCGGCAACCCCTGCCCCGCCTCAGCAGCCATCCGCCTTGTGCTGCAGGCCTGGGACCTTTCCGCCGCGAACACGTTCTTCCCGAACGTTGCCTCCTATGTCGGAGACTGGCGAAAATCATTTTGACCATGTGGTGGTCCCTCGTGCTCTCCTCCCAGCAATCGAGAGTTGCCAAGTTCACGCTCAAAGCGCCAGGCGGCTCCAACTACATCAGACTGTATCAGCCAGGGACCACAGGCCAGTTGTTTTAGTTGCACACATCATCGCCTCTGCTGCTCCACTTCCTGAGCGTCCTGCTCGGCCCAACCGCGAGGCCATGTACGAGTGTGTGCAGCTAGGATTTAAACGCGAGGAGTCCATCACCGTATTGAATCAGAAGGCGGAGGAGGTAATGGAGGAGTTCAAGAGGATGTACGAGGAGGGTAGAGTTGACGATATGAACGCTACGCTAATGAGAGTGCTCAACTCCGCCGCCTGTGAAGTATTTACTGCCTCCCCGCTGTGCACAGAGGAGAGAGTTACTAGTGCACAGCTCTTGGGCGTACTATTGCAGCAACGTAGACGACAGCGTGAACTACTAGGCAGGTCAACTAGTGATTTTGTCGCCCAGCGAATGACCGACGCGATCAAGCAACTCAGTCGCCAGCCTCGGGACACGGCTCGAAAATACTGGGAAGATGTACGCAACAGGCGAGTCGCCGAACTCAAGCAAGCTCTTGAGCAGCGCAACTACGACTTGGTACATAAGCTATCCCGCATGCTGGTTGGCAAAGGGCGAGGGTCCCGCAAGTGCTCTACCGCAGTCAGCAGCCTCGGCCTCGATGCGGGCTGAACGTATGAAACTTTCGTCTAGCGAGGGCGGCTGCTCGGCCACGGAGTCTTCCCTGGAGATCATACAGCAAGAAGTTCAGGACCTTCCTCGGGAACCCAGGCAAGAACTCGATGCCATTGGTTTAGCTGTGGAAGGTTTCGAATATATGCCTTGGACTTTTTGGAAGCTACGGTTCTGGAGAACCTGGCCCGAGTGGTCTTGCCCGCCTGACTTATTGCGTCTTCTGTTTCACCCGACCTGGGTCAACGATCGACGACCCAGAGCACGAGCAGGCATCGGACCCGGAGAAGTGGAGCTCCCAGAGAATCGCTCAGCAGAACTTCTCAAGAAACTACTTGTCGCTTGTCGGCGTTGGAGGCGCACGCCTGTTGCCTGGCACGCTGCTCAGGCGGCCAGGCTACCCAAGAATGCCAAGTTGGACTGCGATGGAGAACGAATCATCATGGTTATGTGCACCCTGGGACGGAATTTCAATGCTGGAGCCCTTTACCGAAAAATCAATCCCTGGTCTCCTCCAGATTGGGTCTACGGTGGTCTGAAGCGTCGGCGGCGTGAAACGGCCATGGCAGTCCAAATCATCAGCAGCTACCGAATGCAGAAAGGAGGAGTCTCACATTTGCTGCGATGCCACGATGCATCGAATGCGTTTTTTCGCTCAAGCATGTTGTGGTGATTGACTCTGCAGATACGATCTATATGTTTGAAGACCTCGAGTTTATCGAAGATCGAATTACCAGGGGTGCTTTTTAAACTTCAAGATGAATCAGGATGTTTCTGGCTTCGTCCTGGGACCGGTGTATTTCCTGGAGATACTGGGGCTACTCTACTATTCGTGTGGCCTTTCTCGCAGCCAGTCATGCAGCACGTGGCCGATCAGTGCTGCACACATGGGTGGCACGTCGCTGTCGAGGCACGGCTCCCGTGGGACGAGCACGGCGTGGACGTGCGGCAAGTTGCACTCACTGGCTTTGTAGATGACATTGGTAACAAGGTACTGGAGATTGGGAAGGGAGACGCTATTCAGCAGCTAGCAGCAGGTTCAGCAGCCGAGAACGAAGCAGTATCAGGCGGGATGGGAGAGGTGGGAGCAGTGCAAAACTTATCCAAGCAGGAAAACGTCGTATATCTAGCAGGCATGGGCGCTCACAATTTAACAAGGCTCTTGCATCGCGGCGAGTGCAAGACAATTGCAGGAGCGTGTCGGCACCATGCGCGATATCTTGTTGGAGGGCATCTTTCCTCGGCGTTTTCTCCTGCTCCCGAAGTTGGGAAGCGACTCGCGTCGCCCCGAGTAAGCTATTATACGATGGGAAGCTTCTGGTTTTCAGCTGCACCTTGGAAGCTCAAGGTGAATCTCGTGAAAGGCCTCTTGATCAACAGTGCTCTCTCTGAGATGGAAGTCTTGGCCAAGTCTCAAGGGCCCCTTCGGCCGAGGGACATCCAGGGTCTCGAAACGTTCATCGTGCACAAATGTAGGGCTATTCTGGCAGGGACTTGCTCTTGGGAGCCGGGGCATGCAAAATCGCTCACGTCTCAACAGGTTCTCAAGAAGTTCGGAGTGGGGCCTCTATTTCTCGAGCTGAGATTACGACGACTTAGGCGGTATTAGGAATTAAGTAAAGCCAAAGAGTTGCATGGCCAGTTTTGGGCCGCTATGCTAGGCTCTATGGCAGTAGATGGAGATGTGTTACTAGAAGGTCGAGTTCCTCCTCAGGGGCACCCTTGGGCCGTTCAGCTACAGCAGGACATAGACTCTCTTGGGACCATAGAGCCTGGCGGGGATCTTTTATTGCAGGCAGATGGTCGCCTGGATGTCATTCTGTTTGACCCCGACATCAGCGAAGAATTTCAAGCACTTGATGTCAGTCAGCTGCGCGCTCATGTTCTTCTCTCGCCAGCTGCCACCAGCGCAGCAACTCAGGTGGATGGGGTCGACGAAGGTTTCGTCTGCCGTGAATTCCTGGACGACGGGACACAATGCGGGTCACGAGAAAACAATTAATAGCACACATCGCCGCTACGAAAGGAGGTACTCATGGTCAACTACATGTAACCAAAATATGTACCCCGACCAATACGTGTACCATATGTGGAAGTGTATTTCGTGACCGGACAGTAGCACAACAACGCACAAAGAAGAGCTTGATCAGAAAATATTGCCCTTATAGCCGTGGTAGATATGAAAATGCAGTTCAAGAAATATCCAACATGAAGTGCCACGTCTGTCTTGAGGAGCTTGAATCCGTAGACTCATATCTCGAGCATATTTTCTTCATTCGCGTGAATATCTATATCCCAAGTTTCACGTTCGGCTTGATGGACGGCGCAGGGTCAAGCTCGGGACTGGTGAGACCACGCGCAGTGAGCTTGCTGGGAGGATCAGGGCCGCTGCAGAAGCAGGCCAGGACGGAGGGCGACATGGAGGAGGACGACGAGCAGTTCGACAAGAACTCGACCAGGGACGCCCTTCTGATCCAGCTCGAGGCCAGAGTCAGGAGCCTCGAGCACGCAGCCTTCTCCACCGCGATCATCGATCGCAAGTCAGCGGCCATCGAGGCCATCAAGAACTCGTTCCAGGACTGCATCAAGCGCACCAAGGAGGAGAAGGCCAAAGGCAAGCAGGAGCTCGCAGGCCCCGCGTCCCAAGCCCTTTTCGCACTTCTAGCCGTTATCGAGAATTACAGCTTCAAGGATACTTCGCCGCGGATGAAAGCGGTCGCAGCAGGCTGCAAAAGGCTTGCGCTCATGATGGGGCGCTCGGTTCCAGTACAGATGGCATCATGGATTCGAGAGCTCGTGGCGCTCCCCACGTTCGACAAGCCAAGGGTCTCTCCGAAGAGTCGCATTACGTACGCGCTGCACGGCAACATGCTCCTGCCCCACGAGGACGGGGTCGCGGCCGAGCTCGAAGCGAAGCTCAAGGAGAACCCCGAGGATCCCAATACCCCCGTGAAAGGCCTCATGATCAGCCCCGTGGAGGTCCCGTCAGAGATGATGCAGATCCCAGGGCTCTGGATTCCAGTCGAGCAGCTGATCAGCGAAGCCATTCGAGGAATGGGAGGAGACGTGAAGATGAACCGAGCCCCTCGCAACAATATGGCCCGCCAGCTGGGTGGGAAGCGCAGAGGAGGCAAGAAGTGAGCGAGTGAGTAGTCCCTACGGCCACGCCCTCGTGCTGGGCCTCTTCCTGCAGGCCATCAGCCTGCTGCCCGCGCCTTTCCAATCTTCTCTTTGCTTGTGTAGTGTATGCAGTTGTTTGATTATCTTACGTGTTGCACACTTGCGCGTTGTATTCATACTTGTGTCGTTGCTTGTACATGCTCGTTTATGATTTCTCAGCAGCCTTTGAGTGTGCAGCAGAATCAGCAGAACGTCAGGTGTTGCGGCAGCAGCATGGTTGCCTTGTTAGGCGAAATGCTGGAATGGGTGGCGTAGCAATGTCTATCGAGCCCCAGCCCGAGCCAGAGTACAACAGTCAGAGGATGGTCTTGAAGGGCTTGAGTACTGTACTGTACTCCTCCTCCTCCTCCTCCTCCTCCTCCTCCTCCTCCTCCTCCTCCTCCTCCTCCCCCCATCCAGGCAAGGGCCTCCCTCGGCGGCGCGCCCGCGGTAGTGGAAGCCAGCCGTGCACGGGCGCAGCCCGTCGGCAGGGGGGGGGAGCACAGTGGGAGAGCACGTTTGGCGTCGTGTGGCCGTGGCATCGAGCCCAGACCTGCGACGCCGTGGTCTTTCTGCGAGGCGGGGATTTATCCACATCCGACGCCTGGGAAACGACGTCCTGGTGCCCCAGCGGGCGGTGGATATGGATATGTTTTGGCCCCCAGGGGCCCGAACATATCCATATCCACAGCCAGCGAGATCCCTGAAAATTGATCCTCCAGGCGGTGGTCATGTATAAATTCCCGCCTCGGATTCAGCCCGCTCGAGAGGGGCACTTATTTCTTGAACCTCCACAAGAAGAGTCGCTCGCTCCACTCGTGCTTCGGTGCTGCGTCGGGACCGTCCGTCTCTAGCACGGAGGCTGAGCACAGCCAGGCCTGCTACTGGCTACTGGTGGCGCCAGAAGTTGCGCACTCGGCGGCCAACAATAGAAGGGCCTGCTACACCAACATATTTGGGTCCTCGCCACGGCGAGACCCTCCCGGCTCCCGCCCGTCATTCCTCTGCGCGGCGGCGGCAGAGGAGCGGGAGACTTCGGCGTAGAGTGGAAACGTGAAACCTTCAAAGAAACGCCAAGCAACATGTGCTTAATCGCACAGGTGAACCGTGGCCTGGGAACTCGCCTGGGAGAGAGCGAGCACGCGAAAAATGAAGAATAATCCCCCTCCCCCTGCGCCGGCCGCAGGCTAGAGGAAACGTAGAACACCACGGGTGACACAGCCACATCGCGAATCAAAAGGTCGCAAGGCAAACTGGGACACCGCACAAGCCGACCTGCAATAGGTAAACTCATGCAATGAACCATGGCCTGGGCAACAGATCAACAATGCAATTGCGACAGGAGGGAGGAGGATCGATCGATCGAGCTCTCGGGCCGGTTCGGTGCTGCACTCTCGCTACGTGCTGTGCTGCTTACGTACTAAAGTTGTGTGGCCTAGCTAGGGAGGAGGAGGAGGAGGAGGAGGAGGAGGACGACGAGGAGGAGGAGCAAGAGGGGGATGATTAGAGGCCTCCCAAATGGGGTCGCATAAGATGGGGTCGAAATAACGGACCGTGTCGCATCAGTGATCCATCGCGATTCATCGGCGACGCTGGCGATGCATCGCCGCCTTCGGCGTGGCAAAAATCGGGCTCCGAGACGAGCCGCATCGCCGACGTATCGGCGATGCGGCGCGATCCTCCGACCAACTCTGGTCGGACCCCATCTGGGAGGCCCTGGAAGGCCCCGAGACGCGAGCGCGATGCGCGACATACTGGGACCCAGAGCCCTCCAGCAGCATCGCTGCCATCGCGCTGCGATGCGCACCGCTGGCCACCGACAGAACCAAACGGGCAACCCTTGCCTCACTCTGCTTTCCTTCGCCCTCGGCAACGCCCGATGCGCTCCCCCGGGCCCCAGGCGGCCTCGACCCCTTCCCCAGAGGCGTCGGCCTTTCGCCCCCGCGTCCACCTCCCGAGTCTCGCCCACCTGCGCACCTCTCTTTCGGGAGCCTCCCGGGCCTTCTAGGCAGCCTCCTCGGCCGCCGTGGGAGCCTCTTGGAGAATGTGCCATGAGCATACGCTGCCCTGAGGGCAAGGAACGGTGCTTGCTCCTTGGGGCCCTCTTGGGGAGCCTCGTACGCCGCGGATGCGCGACGGGCGGCTGCCCATCATCGTCGTCGTCGTCGTCATTCACCGTGATCGTCATTGTCATCGTCATCGAACCTTCGGAGGTCCGCGCGAGGGTGTCGGATCGGCACGGGCCCCCCCCTCCCGGGCGCGCGGAGTGCGCCAGGCGCGGCGCTGGAGGCGCCGCGGAGGAAGGTTCCCATGGCAGGTCCACGAAAGCCGCGCTGAGCTCCTTCGATGGGGATGGCTCAGATCCCGATCGGCCTCATGTGACGGGCAACCTCTGGGGGGAGGCCTGCTCATGGGGGGAGCATCGAGCTGGAATCGGCGACACGTCGCCTATAGATGGGCGGTAGGCCCCTAAAGGCGATTCCGCACGGTCCCCGGCGGGGTGTGCTGGCCAGGGCTCAGCGGCGATGAACAGGCGACTCGGGGTCGACTCGTCCCTCCCTGAGCCCCCCACTAACATTGCTTCGTGTCGGAATTCGGCTCTCCGGCGGCCGTTCGGGACGATCCGGGGCCCAGACTCCGGGCACCCCCAGAACGCCCGTCGGCGAGGAGCAGCCGCTGGAACGCACCCCGAGGCCAGAGAAACCGCCGAGAAACGACGAGAACGTCTGAGAACCGGCGAGAGCTCCCACTGGGCACGTGAGCCCGAGTGCAGCCCCTGCTCTCGGCCGAGGCCGAGAACGCGCCCAGGCAGAGGGGCCACACCGGCGGCACAGGTCGGGGGTGCGGCGAGCGCCAAGCGCGCCGCGCTGTGAAGAGTGCTTGCAGAAAAACAGAAAACAAGCCGTGCTCGCTGCGGACGAGCGACGTGCGTTCGCGGCATAGGCCTAGACTTCTGAAGCATTGAAAAAGGTCCGAACACAAACTCTACAGGCATAGATTTCTGGAGGTCCGCGCGGACTTCTTGAGCCTTCGCTGGATCGCCCTTCCCTGGCGCGCGGAGCGCGCCAAAGCGGCGCCGGAGGCGCCGCCAAAAGGGGCCTGGCGCCGATCTAAGACACCCGCGCGGACCTCCGAAAGTGTATGTTTATGCTGTTATGCTTCTCCGAGTAGCGCTGGAAGGCTGCATACCTCCCCGATCGCCAGCGCTCTGCCCGCGCCACCTCGCAGCCCTTCAGCGCCGCCGCCGTCGTCATCGCCCCGCCCATGCGGGACCCAACCGCTCTGCCCGCGGCACCCTCCGTGCCTTCATCGCCGCCATCGTCGTCATCGTCCAGCCCGCGGGATCCTGCCCTTAGCATGACTCCATCTCACGCTGTCGTGATGCACCGCGCCTGAGGGTGGAGCCATCACCTTCCCAGACCCCCTCGAATCGTAAGAAATTACGACGGGAGGTCTTTGCCCATTGTCGGCATCTTGGCCATGGGGGAAGGGACAAGACGGTCGGGGACCCCGCATTGAAAACATCCAGACATCGCATGTCTGGGAAGTTGTCCGCCAGGGTCCTGCCATCGCCCACAGGGCTCCGCTTCGGGGGGGGGGGCGGCAAAGAGTTGGGATGGAAAATCGGCCGTGTGCCACTGGCTTTGCTGGCGCCTCCCTGCGCTGGAGCCCAGACCTCTCCCAGGGTGCGTTCGAACCAGAGTTTCGAGGAACTTCCCCAAGGGTATGTGGAAGCCCCCCACAGGCCTTGTGGAACTCCCTGGTTTGTGGATCTCCCCCCCCGCACGTGGAACCCCCCCGCGGGTTAGTGGAACTCCCCAGCGGGTCTGTAGAACTCCCATTTGCCCTTGTGGATCCCTCGCGGATCTGTGGAACTCCCATGGCCCAGGGGGGTTACCGTCTTGGGGCGCTCTAGGGTCGACTTAGGGCCCTCTCGGCGAATCCAGCCGTGGCGACGATGGAAGCGTGGCCGTAGCAGCATGCCATTGCATGGCATTCAGAGTGCTAAAAAATAGCCCTCCAGACCTATAGCTCGAAGCTTTTGTGTGTAGCCTTCATGGACGTTCGGGAACCATTCTTCCTATCAGAAGTGCGGGGAGGAGAAAGAGGAGGGGGATGATGAGGAGAGGGGTCTTCTCCCTCCGCCTCAAGCGCTCTCCGATCGGACGATAGGGGGGGTAGTAAAGAAAAGGGAAGCAAAGCGGCTCACGCACCGAGTTTTCCCAGCGCATCCTGGCGCCGGATGCGCCCATATACCGAGGAAAGGGCCTCGCGGCAGAGCTGAAACCAGCTCCGCACGGCACAATTCGTACCCTTCGGTGGCAACTCATGGGAGCCTTCTATACCATCATATCGGCTCTTACGAATTAACGCTAATCGAGGTCAATCGACGCTGATCGACGCTAAATCGATGCTAAATCGACACGAATCGACGATAAGCGACGCTAAGTCGGCACTAATCATCGACTCTCAGACGCTAAAGACAGAATTGAGAGAGTATACCAGGCTCCCATGATTTGCTACCGAGGTACACCCCCCCTCCTTTCCCCAACTCCCCCCCCTTGCGAGGCGGGGACTTAACCATCTCCATCGCCTCGGGAACTGATGTCATGGGAGCCCAGGGATATTGGGCCCGAACAGGGCCCACATTCATCAAGATCCACCGCCTCCCGAATTCCAAAAGATCGGCATCAGCGGAGGACATGGATAAATCCCAGCATCGGACCCCTTCCTGACGGGAAATAAATTGTGACTATGACCAAGACTGAGCGCGAAGCGGCGCCGATCTTGGCCACCGCCAAATCAATAATAATCCTCGCGAATCGGCGACAAACAACATGGACCATGACCAAGAACGGCGTCGACAAGGTCCCGCGACATCTTGGTCATGGTCATCGTGTCTCGTCCCTCGATTTTCCCCCGAAGGACGGGCCTTCCCAGAAGGCTCAGAAGGCCTCTGGCCTTCTGAGCAGCTCTCTAAACCCTCTCCGAAGCCTCAGAGGGCTCCTCAGAAGGCCGGAGGGCTTTTGGGAAGGCCCGCCCCCCCGGCGCGCCGCCGACTTTCGCCCGCCTTGATCCCAGTCCCCGAGCTGTCTGGCCTCTGCTCTCCCCGGTCACCGCCCTATCGAAGGCAATCCTCGCGCATCGGCGACGGGCAGCATGGACCATGACCAAAACCGGCGTCGACCCTTCGCCGAAGGCTCAGAGGAGGCCTCTGGCCTTCTGAGCAGCTCTCTGAGCCCTCTCCGAAGCCTCCGGGACCTCTGGAAGCCCCCAGGATCGGCCCCGACCTCGGGGCGCCGCGGAGAGCAGGGGAGGAGGAGGAGGAGGAGGAGGAGCAGGAGCAGGAGGAGCAGGAGGAGGAGGAGGAGGAGGAGGAGAAGAAGGAAGAGGAGGAGGAGGAGCAGGAGCAGGGGAGGAGCAGGAGGAAGAGAAGGAGGAGGAGGAGGAGGAGGAGGAGCAGTAAAAGGAGAATGAGAAGGAGGAGGGGCAGGAGCAGGAGCAGGGGAGGAGCAGGAGGAGGAGCTGGAGGAGCAGGAAAAACATCGAACTCCCACGGAGAGGTCGGGGGCCTCCGCGAAGACCCCCGCCCAAGGAGACGTCCAGAGACCCCCCGATAGGAATCGAGCACTCGTTCAGGTCCTCCTCATTTCGGCGGCGAGCAAGGGGGGGAAGTGAGAAGAGGAAGTTTCGGGCTCGAGGTTCGAGGTCTTCGGATGTTTCGTCGGTTCTCGGCGGTTTTCGAACCTCAGGATGCTTGCCAGCAGGTGCGCCTCGCCGCCGGCGTTCCCGAGGTGCCCGGATCGTCCCGAACGCCCGCCGGAGACCCGAGTTATGACCCAAAAACCAAATTCAACGGCGCGACCAAAGGGGGGAAGTGAGAAGGAGAATGCCTTCTCCGAAGGCGGCGGGACTTCTCAAAGCCACGGCGCCTTCTGGAATATGATTTGTCTCTTCTGGGAGCCTTGGAAAGCTTCTCAGAAGGCTGGGGGACTTCCGAGCCTTCTGAGAAGGCCTTCTCCTTCTCACTTCCCCCCCTCGCTCGCCGCCGATCATTCCTCCCCCCTCACCCCTCCTCTGACTGTTCTCCTGCTTCCACGGGAAGGGGAAGCTGGAGGAGCGAGGTGGATGTGCAGAGATCTTGAACCTCGAAACTGGCACCGGCACCAACACAAGGGGTGGGTGCCTCCGCTGGGGGCAGATGATCCCAGATTTTGGCGCTGGTGGCAATATCTCGGCCACCTAAGAAGCCAGAGTGGATGACCACCATCACCGAGATCAGGACCATATTCCCTGGGCTGAGGCAACCGCCGGTACTGGCGGTGCTGGTTCCAGCCCCGAGCTAGGCCTCCGCTACAGTCGACGTGCTACCATACTCTGGGTTTATTTATAAGCGTGGGGGATACCCCCCCGACGGGGGTCAACCTCGCCGCGTCGTCGTGCCGCGACGGGGGTCGGAGTGTTTTCGGCGCGCGGTGGCTACCCACGACGGGGGTCGATGTGGGATTGTCGGCGGGGGTGACGCCACCCCGACGCTTATTAGGAAACCCGGGATAGGGAACGTCAAATGAGGAACGAATGGTCTCTCCTGGCCGTCGCGAATCCGCGCGCCTCAGATCCATCATTACGGTTTCTCCCGCCCGTCCCCCTCTGTTCCAGCAGGCGTCCACATTACATTGGCGCCTCCCCATTCCAGTTTGAGAAATAATGCGCGCGGTGCGAGGTTTCGTAGCGCTAGCTGCGACGGTCGCGGTCGTTGTTTACGTTGGCGTCGCTACAGCAGGGGATATGTCGACCCCCATCCCAGGCTTCGTGGGGTTTTCGAATAAACAAAAAAATGGGGCCCAACCCTGGGGTATACGATAAGGAAGCGCCCATCCTCGACAAAAGTGCGCCCCCCCTCGGAGTGCATCCCACGGTTCCCCCCCTCTGGGCGAAAAAGAACCGCCTTCGAATCGCCGCGGGCGTTCGTCGTCGATGTGCCGCTTCGCCGCGAGACCCCCCGGCCGACTGGCGGATGAGCATCGTTCA
The DNA here is from genome assembly GCA_963575745.1 of Prorocentrum cordatum. Taxonomy (NCBI): domain Eukaryota; class Dinophyceae; order Prorocentrales; family Prorocentraceae; genus Prorocentrum; species Prorocentrum cordatum. The sequence goes on along the minus strand of CAUYUJ010002224.1, from coordinate 535,324 downwards.
GCCGACCCCCATTCCCAGCGGCGTGGCCTGGGCCCCACTAGCCGACTTACCCCCCTAGATGGGGATACAGGCCGTTCCCTTCGGGTTTCGAGGTGTATCCCCAACTGGGGCGATAAATTGGGGGGGGTCTCGTCTCGAAGGGGATGAGGACGGGGATAGGGGTCGGTTAAATGATGGGCATGTTTTCTACCACTACCACCATAATTTGGAGGGGGGAAGGAGGTGGAGGACAAGGAGAAGGAGGAGGGGAAGGAGGTGGAGGAGGAGGAGGAGGAGGAAGAGGAGAAGGAGGAGGAGGAGGACCCCCTCCCCCTGTGATATGGGTTGGCGCGCAGCGCCGGGGATGCTTTTGCTGCGAGCGCGGCTCGAACAACTGGCGTAGCTCTAAGTCCAAGGGCCCTGTTCGAGAAATAGCGGTTGCGGGCAGAGCGGGCGTGGGAGAGAGCGGAAGCGAAGCGGAAGAGGGCGAGCCTTCAAGAATCACACTCCTCCTGCACGGTGCTGAAGCGGCGCCGGACAGGCGCACGAGGCGCCAGAGCAAGAGCAGCCGGGAATATAAGCCTCGCGATATCTTCATTAAGCGGAGTGCAAGGCGTGCTGACAGAAAGCGAGCAAACGGCTCGACACGGCTTGCATTGCAGGCAGCCCTTGGGGCACTTAACCGGATGCGCTACACGCGACCTGCAGGATATTCTCAGCTCTCAGCGCCGCCGGCGCTATAATCAAAACCAGGCAAGGCTAGCAATTGCAGGAGTTCGATCGCGAAGCGACAAAACAACAACAAAAAAACTTATCGTGATAAGATCTGAATGTGTGCGATCGTCATCACATCTTTGAAACAAAACTCGTGCACACGGAACGAAGCTTGTCTAAATGCGGATTTACGTGAAAATATCTAGCGTGGTGTGTAAATTTAGCAGCAATGCGGACTTATGAAAATCTCTGGCCGCGTGTGAAAACGGAGCGGCAATGCGGACTTACGCAAGCGGGGCCGCAAAAGGCGACCGTCTAGCAACAACAACAGAATATTAGCTGGTTCGACCGGCCAACCTGCCGCCCGGACACCAAGCGGGATTCAAAGTTTCTTCTTGGGCTTCGCCAGCTTGTCCATCAAGTCAAGTCCGCGCCAGCAGCCTCTGCCGGCGAGCCTCCTGCAATGGCCATGAAATCATTCATCGCGCCTTCGGGGACATTCGTGAAATCGGGATTGCTTTTCCTGTGGGACCGGAGAAGGCATGACGAGTGCTTCTTGCAGGTCTTGCAAGCAATCTAGACGCTATGCGAGTTATGTCCGATTCTGTAATCATGGCGGGGGGCGGCGGTAACACAGTTGAGCATCTCGTTCGACGATGCCGTCGGTGAGGAATCGTTCCACGAAGCCGCACTCGCAGACACTGAATTCGATGAACGCGATACGGCGACTGCGCTTGGAGAGGTAGGGGCTGAACCCGAACTCTGAGATCTCGCTGACCTCGATCGTGCTGATGTTGCGGCAGGTGGTGCGCTGGCAGGCGGCGGCGCTGGCGGCAGCGGCGGCGGCGATGACATCGGGGGCTGCGATGGGCGGCGTTGGAAAGAGACGCCTGAAGCCGACGCCGCTGAACTCGACGCCTGCGCGCTGCTGTGCCCATCCGAGGGGTGCATCGTGATGTCGCCGCCGTGGTCACGATCCTCGGGGATGGTAGCTGGAATATTACGGCGCCGGCCAATCACGCGGCCGCCCCAGCCGGGACGCCTGCCCATTGCCTTCGCCTCGGCGACGTGCCCCACGGTAGCGATCATGTTGTTCTGCCCCATGATCGCCCAGAGCGCCATGAAGGTGCCGAAACCGATCGCCACGCCGAGGACCAGCGCGAACGTCAGCAGGCAGATGCAGAAGCTATAGCCCGGCACCGTCGGCGCAGGCGTAGGCTAGCCCCGGTGAAGGTCAGCAGGGCGCCAGCTTCCATCGCATTGGTCAAGGCGTCCGCGACCATGGCCCAGGTCGGGATCCAGCTGAACTCGAGTGCACTGTTGGGGTGCACGGCCCCCATGATCATGGAAGCGACGATGCGGAATCGCTTGTCGGTAGACTGGCCCACATCAGACGCGACGTGCATCACGAGACCCTCGCTGTCGCTGTAGATCTCCCCAGGGCGCCTGTCGGCGAGAACGTCGAAAGGCAAGAGCGCAGTCTTGGGGTTGTAGGCCTCGGTCAGCAGCTGGCGGAACCAGACGTTGATCTCCGATCCCTCGAAGGTCGCGTAGCCCTCGGCAGCGAGGGTCGGCTTCACTGACCTCCTGACCGTGCCCGAGTGCCAGGCCACGGGTAGGCAAAGGTCGTAGCGGTCGCCGACGACATCGCGCGGGCGGTGAGTGAGCCCCATCACCATGCTCCACTGGCCCTTGAGCCCGCCCACGCTGGCGAACGCAGCGTCGCTGAAGCACGCGGTGGTGACCGCCATCAGATCGACGAGCCTGCGCTTCAGCACGATTGCAAAATTCGCGGTCGAGTGCACGTAGGCGACGGTCTTGTTCAGGGTCTTCGCGTTGGCCACGGCGGCGACGTTGGCGCGGCGGGCTGCAAAGCTCACCGGGCAGACGATGCCCACCCGGGTCTGGACTGCTAGCCATGGCAGCTGGCCGAACGTGTGGCGGTAGCTCGTCACTTCGGTGGCGGTGAGCCGATACTCGGCATTGCGGCCCTTCGGGGCCTCCAGGTCGATGTAGTCCACCTGCGAGGTGGCGGTTGCCTGGGCCACCCGAAACTCGTGGTCGAGCTTGGTGGTTGTACGTCCACAGTACTTGATGACCCCGTCGACCTGCTTGAGGTGTAGCTTCTTCCCCAACGATGCAATAGTGGACTTCCACTTGGTGGACTTGTTACGCTGGGCGATCAGGAAGTCGCCCACGTGGGAGTGGATAATCGCGGCGAGCCCACCTTCGTCGTAGAAGTACTAACAAAGCCCTTCTCGAGCTTGCTCTCTACGAGGCCGCGTTCGGCGCAGACCTTCTGGGCGTAGATGTCCCACTGCCTCCCGGCGTCGCGCGCCCCGTAGACTGCGCCCGTGGACATCGCGACCCCGCCGGGCTGCGCCCCCGGCGGCGGGTTCTTGGCCGGCGCGCGCAGGACCAGCAGCCTCTCGACGCCCCCCAACTGCCGGCGGGCCGCCATCGCGTCGCAGGACGAGGTGTCCCAGATATTCTGGGCCGCGGTGGCCAGGGCAAGGCGCAGCTCGCCCCTTGACCCAACAGGCGTGCCCACCCTGATCGGCGGCTCGCCCCCCTGGCAGCCCTGCGCGACCAGACGGGCCTTCATAACGTTCTGGCCCATGCTGGTCAGCACCCAGCGTGCGCCCACAGAGCGGATGCCAGGGTTGCGCCGCACGAGCTCCTTCAGCTCCCTGGGCGGAAGCTTCTTGTAGGCGCCGAACTCCGTCCACTTGGACCACTCGGTCTTCATGTCAGCGTCCGTGTTCTTCTTCTCGGAGGCGCTCAAGGCATCGTACTTGAGTTCCTTGGCGGTTGCGTTGCCCGTGAGCAGTGCCTCACGGAGTCGCGTGCTTGCGTAGAGCTCGTCCGCGTGCTTCTGGACGTAGTTGTCCAGGTAGAGGTCGACCTTGTTCGTGCCCTTCGGTCTCCTGAACCACTTAGGCAAATCGCCCAAAAGCCCCCCGCGCTTGGCTGCGCGCTCGCGCAGGACGGGTTCGCGGTCACGTCGACGAGCACGCGGTGCGGATTCTTGTTGAACCTGTCGCTGTGCCCTCGTGCCGCGTTAGTTCTTGGTGCCCAGTGGTCGCCTTGCCACTGTCTCCTGTCGAGACTGCTTCTCCGCGGCCCTTTGCCATTCCCGAATCATGTCCGACCTGGAGCTGTCAGACTTCCGGTCGTCCTCGGCGTCGTCGACCAGGCCCTGAGACGCGGGCTCAGGATGTTGATGACAATCTGCGGCGGCAGAGGCAGCAGGATGATCTGTGGCGGCAGAGGCGGCAGCAGCGCCTGAGCGGATGGCGGGTGCCGCAGGGGGCGGCGCCGCTGGCGGCGGCGGTGGCAGCGGCTGCGCCACGTCTCCTCCCGAAGGCGGTGAGGCTGCTCCTCCACTGCCGCTAGCTCCTTTGTGAAATCACCGTCTCCATGTTTGCGCGCCAGCCACTCGGCGCGCTGATGGGCGCGCTGGTTCGCTGTGGTGTTCTCGATGTTGCCGAAGTCGCGCGCCTGGATGGCTGGCTGCTGACCTGGCGCTGGCAGCGCTGGCGGCGGTGGCTGCCCTTCGCTGCGGGGGCGCTTCTGCAGTGTAGGGCCCGAGAGGTCGAGGAAGGCGCCCTCGTTGTCTCGCGGCGGCACGGGGCCGTCACGTCCTCCACCGCGGCCAGGCGGCGGGGGCCCACCACCTGCGCCACCGCCGCCTCCTCCAGGATCTGGAGGAGGTGCGGAACCTGAAGTCCCTGGCGGGGCGCCTGGCGGTGGCCCGGGCGGCTGGCTGCCGTTCGGCGCGTTCAGCACCTGTCCCCGCGGCACGAGCTCCGACGCCGCGGCGCGGTGTAGGCGCGCGCGGTTGACCTTCGCGGTCGTGGGGCGGCGGCCGGCCCAGACGTTCGAGGCGCCCTAACCCGATGATGACGCCGGGCCCGTGCCACTGCAAAGCCCATTCTCGCTTGGGCTTGCCGTTGCCCCTCAAGTAGCACACCTGGTCGCCAGTCTGGTAGACGTCGCTGGCGCGCAGAGCTCCATCTGCCCGAGACCGGGTCAGCAGCGCTCTCGAGACGGACTGGTTGAACCGCAGCTGCTGCGTGGAGATCTGCGCGGCCCTCACGATGGCGATCCTCCCTGAGAACGGCGTGTCCGACACGATGCGCTCGCGCAGGGAATGCCTGCCCGCGCTGTCCAGCAAGCAGCAGGGAAGCCGACGGCCTCGCCCGAGCACCCACTGCGACGGCAAGTGGCCCGCGGAGTTGACCTGGCTGTTCATGGCCCAGCACGCCGAGGCGATCAGCCACTGGACCTCGTGGGCGATCTGGGGCTGGTCGAACCTGATGCTGAACTGGTCGATAAGCTTCCTCGCGTGCACCTTCCACATGCCTCCATGGCGCTCCACGGAAGCATCCTGCTTCGGCGCAGCCGCAGAGGTGGTCATCAAGCGGCAACCCATGTCAATGTCCCCCAGCCCCTTGGAGAACTCTCGCTCGAACTCGCCTCCCCCATCAAATATGACGCGCTGGGGCGTGCCAAGGGCGCGGTCCAAATCTGCGGGCAGCAGTCAAGCGAACGCAGCTGGCGGGCGCCTTGATGCAACCGCGCTGCGCATCGTAAAACCTGAGGCCAGGTCGACCACGTTCAAGTAAATCAGCCGGTTGCCCGCGTAGCCGGCCAGGGTTACGAGGTCCACTCCGATGGAGTCGTTGAAACCCCTGTCCAGTCTGATCCTGCCCGGCAGGCGTGGCTGTGGCCGTTGATGCGCTGCACAGACCTCGCAGTAGAGGTTGAGAGCCATCTCCATGCGATCCGCCTGTCACGCGGATAGCTGGGGCAAGCGAGTCGTTGGACGGGTGCCCCGTGTTCACGTAGAGCTGCACCGCGGCGGACCTGAAAAGCCGCTCCTGCGCGGCCGTGAGCACTGGTTCCTGTGCGGCTTCGGCGGAAGGAACCGCCCTCCTGCTCGCCTTTCGTGCTGTACGATGCGCTTCGCGTAGGGGTCGGACGTTTGGTCGCTGCAATTGCCTGGCCAACACCTTCACGAGCGCGCACGTGTAGTTCTCGCTGTCATTCGAGGATATTGCCGCGAGCCTCGGCGCGGGGATGCGACCCATCGCAGAACCTCGAGTCGTCGAACCCGTAGTGGTCGGTGACGATCCTCCACGGCATCTTGATGCGGACGGCCTTCTTCGCCTTGAGGTCGAACGCGCAGCCGTCGAAGTCTATGACTCGCGAGAGCCGTTCAATCAACCTCTTGGCGGTCGAGTACACGTTGGGGCCCCATCCGTCGCAGCACCTCGGCCACTCGAACGAGACGGCGAGCTGGGCGCCGAACTCCTTGCGCAGCCGGGACATGGACTACAGGAACATTCTGATCATGAGCTTGGGCATGGCCCGATCCTTCTTGAGCTGCAGGATCTTACTCCGGTCGATATTCACGACAAGTCGCTGTAGTGAGGTCCGCGGCTGGCAAGGACATACAGCGCGAACCCGCACGCTCTTACCACTGGCAAGGTTGGACCTGATCCCGCCCTCAACCTCGTTGACCACGAACCGTTTTGAGAGGTCGCACCCTGGGGGGCCGCGCCTGACAGCAGCTCCCCCCTCCTACCTCCAGGTAGCTCTGAGCTGGCTGTCCGGGTTGCAGCACCACTTGCAAAGCACGGTGCTGCTCGCCATGGGGGTCGGGATTGATATGGTGGTCGGTTTCGCCTGGTTGGTGACCAAGGCCTGGCTGATGTGACGCGGCTCGATGCCGCTCTTTCCGATGACTGAAGCCGAGCGCTTGCCTGCGATCAGCTGCGGCTTCGCCCCCTGCTTGAGCGCCCGCACCTGTAGCTGCTCCTCCTCCACGACGTTGACCTGGGGTCCGGGACTGGTGTCTGCGATGCCATCAACTCCCTGACCGTAGCCCAGAGTTACGGGCGCGCCGAAGACGCCGTCCGAGCAGAAACCACGGTGGCTGGAGACCTTGTAGGCCTTCTCGCAGCAGGCGCTGCAATCCTGCAGCGGCTCGGCCACGCACCTCGTGGGGAGGTGATCTGCGGCAGCGTCGCCAACGTGGGGATCGGAGCTGGCGCTGCGGTGGGGCAGCAAAACAGAGCTGAAGCCACGGCAGACAAACGCCGCGACGGTCGACGGGGCTGGAGTCGCCACGGGACGTTCGGCCCCTTCTTCATGACGAGCTTGTTGATCGTATCGATCTGCGTGCCGGCCCTGATCGTAGCGTTGACCGTCGGTTCGTCGCTCACCTTCTGTCGGCTGGCTGGCATGGCAGGGCGCCCCATGCCAGCGTCCTTGATGACCTGCCAGTCCTCCGGTTGCAACTTGATCGCGGGTTGACCCGCGGCGCTCGCCATGAGCTTCTGGGTGGAGTTCCCGATGCGGATCTGGCCCTTCCAGTGAGAGATGCCGATCTTGGAAGGCTGCATGAAGGCGCGGCCGATGAGCGAGCCAAGCGCGGGGCTGTCCACGACGCTGAACACGACGCGGCCGGCCTGGCCGCAGAGCACGAGCGGCGCGGGGGCGAGCAGCTTGCTCGGGAGAGCGCCTCTGCTGCCGAACCTGTAGATCTCGCCCTCGTGCTTCTCGAGCATCTGGTCGGCGAGGCCCATCCTAGTGGGGATGCCCTTGAATTTGTCGCACCACTTCCTGCCCGAGACGCAGAAAAGGCAGGCGGCGCCCACCGCGCCGGCGCCTTCGCCCATGGGCCCCCCGTTGCCGATCGCGACGCTCACGTTCGGAAGGCGGTGAATCGGCCGCTCTGAGACGCAGGCCTCAGGAGGCGGCGACGCGGGCCCCCGTGGGTGAAGGGCAACTTCCTCGTCCGCGAACTGGACCTGCTCGGCGACGCGCGCCTGGCGCCGCGGGCGACCTCCCCGGCCCCCCCGCCCACCGCCCTTGGACTTGCCGCACTTGGGCGCGCGCGACCTTGCGAGCGCCCGGCGCGGGACGCCCCATGTCTCCCGCCCAGTGCCAGGTCCCGCCGCAGCCCCAGAACTGCGACGTCTTCTTGCGCTGGTCGATCCGGCTCTGGAGCTTGGCCGGGCGGCGAGACGGCGCGGACATGTTCGACTCGCCGAGGCCCTTCAGGGCCTCCCTGGCTGACTCGAGGGCGGCCATGACCTCGGGAGCGGCGGCAAGCTCCGCCGCGGCGGCCTCGACCGCGGCAGTCGCCGCCGTCGTCGAGCAGCTCGGAAATGTCCACGTTGGAGGACTCGAGCTCGACGCTGAAAGCCTCAGGCCCCCGACGAACGATGTCCTGCACGTCGGCCTCGTCCCCGTCGTCCTCTTCTCGCTCTTCGTCGCCCTCGTCGGCGGGCTCGTCGACGACGCGAGTGGAACGCCCTCCACGGCTGGGGGAAGCGCTGCTGCGCCAGCCGCCGCGGGGGCGCGACTGGCTGCTCCGCGGCCCCGGCGGCGGCGGGGCGCGGCGCTCGGAATTGTGGATGTCCGGAAACATCCGCACCACCAGTCCACGGATGCAAAGGGTAGCCGCAGCGTTCGTCGGGCAGATTGCCCACGACGCGCTCGCGGCGCTCGGCCGTGAGACCAGCCTTTCGCACCGGGAACCATCCCGCCGCGTCGCCCAGCGCGCGGAGGTCCAACTCGTTCTCGCGCAGCTGCTGTAGACCGGTCTCGAAGCGGATGAGCCAGTCCGTCATTCGTTCACCCCGCCGTCGGCGATGCTGGGTAGATTCGAAAAACTGTTCGAGGGCCTCGCCCATCTGCACGGGCTTCTGCTGACCCAGGTTCGCCTCCATATGATGTAGAACATTCTCGATGCCGACCTGATTCCTGTTGCGTTTCTTCTCGTCGGCGTCCTCGATGTCTGCTGCAGCTGCCGGGTGCATCTGATCCTCCGACATGTTCAACGCTGCGCTTCTCGCTGTCCCGCTGAGCCTGAGCACGAGCTTCGACGCGAGACTCTGCGTGACTGAGAGGTGCTCGCTGAGCTTCCACAATTTCACCTCCTGCTTGAGGGCTCCCCTTCGAGGGATCTCCGTTCCATGTGGGTATAACAGACGATCCGGAATTGTGAGGAATGGTCGTCATCTTTGCGAAATGGTAGACGTAGAAGTCGGAGTAAAGGAGATCGAACTCTGTGGCTTCGCTGAAGCCCTAGGAGTAAAGGACATCGAACTTGGCGGCGTCGCTAAAGTTCTGATGGTACGAGACATCGAACTTGGCGGCGCCGCTAAAGTTCTGGGTGTATGCGCAGGCGTAGGTGCTGGCGTCGCTGACGCTGGCGTGAGACTTGGCGTCGGAAGCGTAGTAGGCGTGAGTACTGGCGTCGCTGACGCTGGCGCGGGAGTTGGCGCCGAAGGCGTAGTAGGCGTGAGCGCTGGCGTCGCTGACGCTGGCGTGGGAGTTGGCAGGGTAAGCGTAGTAGGCGTTGATACTGGCGTCGCTGACGCTGGCGTTGGCGCTGAGCAACAGCACGAGGAAGCCGCTGGCTTTCGATTCCAATATGGATCGACGTGTCGCAGACGCCGTCGTTGATATGTACGGCCCCGCGGGCCGGGATAGCGAGCCTCGCTCCGCTACCACTGTGATATGGATCGGCGCGCAGCGCAAGGGATGCTTTTGCTGCGTGCGCGGCTCAAAAAGCTGGCATAGCTCGAAGGCCAAGGGCCGCGTTTGAGAAATAGAGGTTGCGGGCAGAGCGGGCATAGGACATAGGAGAAAGCGGCAGCAAGGCGGAAGAGGGCGAGTCTTCTGAAATCACACCCCCCTCCCCCTCCAATTTATGGTGGTGGTGGAAAACAGGCACAGGCCCATCATTAAACGATACTGACCATCAAAGACCGTGCTCGCCAACCGCTGGCAGAGCCGCGATCGGCCAGCACCGGCGGCGCGCACCAGCCGGGCCGGACGAGGAGGTGGCTCGCGGTGCACGGAGCGGGCACGGGCGGCGCGCACTGGTCGGGTCCGTGCCCGAGCGGCGAAGGCGCCAAAGCTCGTGCTCGCCTGCCCCTGGCTGAACCGAGCCGAGGTCGGTCGCCCGGCAAGGGCAGCGCGCAGCGCGCAGAGTCGGGAACCTGTCCGCACGGCGGGAGCGCCACGAGAGCCGTGCTCGCCAAGGCCTGGCCGAGGCGAGCCGCGATCGGCCCGCACTGATGGCGCGCCCAAGCCTGGGGGCGCCTGCCGACGCCAGGAGGCGCCACAACGCATCGAGGAAGCGCGCTGGGCGGCATAGCCGAAGCCAGCTGCGTGCGGCAGACGTCGTACCCTCCCTTTCCCTATCCCCCCGTGTCGTCCGACCCGAACAGGGGGAGTGGGGCGAGGGGGCAGCTGGTCCTGCTCGGAGAGCGGCAGGGCCGCTGAGCAGGACTGGTTGGCATCGAACCAGGCAATCTGATCGGATCTGAGTGCGTGCCAGATCGGGCTGCATCGGCACGGTGGCGAAACCGAATCGGACTGGCTGCGCCAGGATGCACAGCAGCGCCATGCGAGCATCGTTCCGCATCGGATCGTCGAAGGATCGGAGCCGAATCAGATCAAGCCCGTCGGAGCCGTCATCGAGCCTGATCGATCGGATAGGAGTAGCAGCTAGATCACAAGAAACCTCCCACAAGAAACCCAGCCATGAGAACCCAGGACGCCCATTGATTTCTGGCGTGGGAGCGTTACGCTTTCCATGGCAAACCCATCGAAACCCAAGAAACCAAGGGCACCCTGGATTCAACCAGTGTTTCTTGGCATGGGTCTCCACTGGAAATATTCATATTGCCAAACTCCGAAGCTCAAGACGCAGTCAGCCAGTCTCTTCACCCCCACGTGAGGGAAGGAGGAATGGGGAGGAGGCGGAGGATCGAGATGAGGAGGGGGAATAGGAGGGAGAAGGGAAGAGGAAGGAGAGGGAAAGGGAGGAGCAGGAGGAGGGGGAGCATCGGCCCCCTATCTTGGGAGAGAGGGATCGAGATAAAGAGGAAGAGGAGGATCGAGAAAGGATGAGGAGGAGGGGGAAGGGGAGGGGAAGTAGGAGGAAAAGGAGAGTGAGGAGAAAGCGGAGGAGATTGACGAGGAGGAGGAGGAGGAGAATGAGGAGGAGGAGGAGGAATTGGAGGAGGAGGGGGAGGGCCAGGAACAGGCCTCGTCTCCCGTGTTTGCCGAACGCCACAAAAGCCGACCCCAGGTTCAGGATCCTGTCGGCAGCGCGCCCACGGGGGGGACGGCATAGGGGGCGGGCCTTCTCAAAAGGCTCGACCATGGGCCCCCTTCCCAAGGACACGGACGGCTTCTCGGAGGGAGCGGGGGCCCCTGCGAAGCCCGCCCGCCCTCTGAGAAGGCCCACCCCCTCTCGCCCCCCCCTTCTGGGCGCCCCGCCCTTCCCATAGATCGCCCAACCTCGCGCTTCTCGCAAGGAGGATCGTGGAGGAGGCGGAGGAGGAAGAGGAGGAGGAAAAGGAGGAAGATTAGGTGGAGGTGTAGGAGGTGGAGGTGTAGGAGGTGTGCGACGCGCGCTTCTCCTCGCGCCCCCGAAACCCTGTTGGGCCTGCCCCTGGGAGAAGGGCGGCTCCTCCAGACCAGGCCCGCGGCTCACGAGGCGCGACCCGCCTCCGCGCGCCCCCGCAAATGGCCCAGGGGTCGGCGAAGGTGTTTTTTCCGGCCAGGCCGACCCCTGGGGCCAGGATGGGAGGGCTGAGAATCCCCCCCCCCGAGAGAATCACCTCGACCCGCGAAGTCGTTTAGGAAACGGACCCTAAGACAGAATCGCGCAGGGAAGGGCCGTGTACTAATCGTCCAAGGCCGTCTAGTAAACGCCAAATATCGGGTCCAAATGGTTTTTCCTCCCTTGAAGGATGGGCCCAGGCAAGATCGCTGTAGTCGGCCGACGTTCCGCGAGCACATGGCCGCGGCGCTGGCGCCAGGCAGGCGATCGCTTCGCTGGCTGGCGTCGGGGCGCCTTGCCGCGGGCAGGAAAGCGAGCAGCCTCGTGGCGGCAATGAAAATAATGCCTGCAGGGTCTGGAATGCCCCTGTTCAGCGGCGGGCTGCGCATCTCGGTGAAGGGATGAGGGTGCATCGTCTTCACGGGGCCCATAGCTTCCAGGGTGCTCCCCGCCCTCTCCCCAGGCCTCAGACGACTCGGTCTGTCCCTGGATACCGATATATATATATATATACATACATACATACATACATACATACATACCTACATACACATACACATACACATACAAATACACATACACATACACATACACATACACATACATACATTTATATATATATATATATATATATATGCATACTATGCAAGGCCCCAAGACGCAAGACCAGAGATGGCGGCGCAGGCGAAGCTTGAGGGATTGCACAACAGTTCATTATCACGAACTTGCATCGATCGGCCGAGAGCCGAAGTGAATCCAATGCGTATGCCAACGAAAGCAACGCCTATCATACAGTCGCGCACGACACAACACTGCAAACAGGCTGCACCCATATTTTCCCGTATTGGGAGCTGGTGAGGCCACAGGGCTCCTCGGGGGCAACTTCGGGCTCACCTTGACACAGTGCGGCCAAAGTCAGAAGATGCTTTGGCAGCTAAGCGTTTACTCGCGAGACTGGCGGCCGACAGTTGAGCACGGGACATCTTGGCGAGCTGGCGAGTCAAGCGGCCGGCCTTCTCGTACCGTCTCACGCTCGCAGCACACATCCAGCGGCCGTGGCGCTGCACCTCTGCGAGGGAGCGGTACTTCAGAGCGAAGTCGACCGATGCACCGCCGTGCCGCAGGGCGTGGGGGCACAGGCGCAGCCTCTGCAGGCCGGCCGCGTCAGCCGCCTGCCGAAAGGCGGCCTCGAACTCACGGGCCGTGAATGGGAAGAGCGGCCCGGTGGCTGGAGTGGCCCGCATGAGGTCACGGACGAGCCTGGCCACCCAGCGCCTGGGAGCGGCCGCCGCCGCGCTGCCGCCGACGATAACCGCGTCGTCGTACTCGCCGGACTTCGTCGTCGCGGACGGCGGGCAGTCGGGCGGAGCCGCAGGCGTCAGGGAGATCGAGACCTGGGGGTAGGCCGAGGTCGCTGAGTGCTGGAGGCAGGTGACGTTGCAGGCCTTCACACTGAGCAGCTCTGAGAGCCGAAGGTAGCCGTCGAAATCCACTGCCACGGCAGCCCCCACGAGCCGCTGGCGCGGGCATGGGGAGCTGAGGCACTGATCGATGATCAGCAGCGCCGCCTCCTATGGGCAAGGGCCCCGCTGCTCCCCAGGCGCCGCCTTCGAGAAGCCCTTGAGCGTCAGGCGGGCCTGGGGGAACTCGGAGGCGTCCCTGAGGTTGATCTTCTCCTCGAACGCGTAGCCGTAGAGCGCGGTGCGAGCTGCGAAGATGCCGTCCCCGGCCAGGAAGATGCCCTGCAGGTAGTCCACCATGAGCTGGTCCCTCTGCGCAGGCGTGCGCTGCGGGTAGTGGTGCCTCTCCGCGAAGCGCTTCACCTCCGCGGCCGCGCGGCCGTAGTGCTACTGCGTCAGCGGCTTGACACGGCGGCGTGCCAGGAAGTCGCTGCGGGCCACCTCGATGTGAGCGGCCCTCTGCAGCCCGATGGCGGAGCGGGGGCGCCGTGGCCGCGAGCTTCTCGGCGCCGCCGCTGAAGCCCTCCTGGCCGAATCGGCGGCGCCGGTCGCGCTCGGCGGCCTGGGCCTGCGCGATGCTGCTGCCCCAGTCGAGCTGGCCCGGCTGCCACTCCTGGTGGCCTGCGGGCGGGCAGACAGGATCGGGCGTGGGCGCCCAGGCGCGGCAGCCGACAGCGGCTGCCAGGCGAGCCCCCCCTCGGCTGCAGGCCGAGCACCATCGAGACCACCGGCTTCGGGCGCACAGGATTGCAGAATGCTAGCCCACTTGCGAGCCAATGCCTCCGGATAACGTCCAGCGAGACTGGTCTTCCAGACGGAGCCCCGTCCAGGGCCCAGACGCACCTTGCCTGCATACTGCAAGGACCTCGTGAACATGATCTCGGGAACAACTTGCACTCAGGGCCTGGAGGGGCTTCAGGTTGGTGACCAGGGTAGTGGGCTTCAGGTAACGGCAATTGTATTGGCAGTAATGCACGTTGACGAAGTAATGACAATGACGTTCCAAGAAAGCTGTGACCTCTGAACATTGCCAAAGACGTGACGATGAAAGATTCTCGAGGGACCAGTTTACGCCAAATCGAACACATAGGCGCAGCAAGTCGACAGTGAACGAGACAGAGCCAGCACCAGAGGCAAAATGCTTGGCCCGGCTGTGCGCGGGCGTGGCCTGGCTGAAAGGCGCGCACGGGGTGCCGAGGTGGACATGCCACACCTCTCGCCGCACGATCAGGGAGCGGATGGCGCGGATCACGTTCTTGTTAGACAGGTCGTGCCACGCGCCTCTGGAGATGTCGACGGGCACCCAGCAACGGAGGCCCTCGTCCAGGCAAGCCGCGGTGAGGCGCGCGCAGCCAGCGTAGAGCTCGACGACGCGCCGGGGGCGCCGCCGGCTGCGCGGCGGAGCCCGCAGGCGATGTGGCCCGGCCCCGGCCAGCGCGTCCAAGTGCGCCGGGCCTGGGGCGGACGGCCCGGCGGCCGCCGCCGGCGGCCCCGCCGTCTTGCCCTGCGCGGCGGCGGGCGGCCCGAGACGGCCGGGCGGCCCGGCTGGCCCCGAGCGCAGGTCGCGGGCGGCACCCCGCTGCGTCTGGCCGGGCGCCAGCTCGAACCTGTCCGCAGCTCTGGAGTCGTAGTCGGTGGGGTTCCGCTTGCTCTCGGAGTAGCGGTGGTAGCGCTGGATACCCGTGGCGATCGGCCGAGCTGCCGACTGGCAGGCCAGCTGGCGTAGAACTGGGTTGGCACACCTGCCTCTCTCGAACGCCATCATGGATGAGAGATTGCCCCCAATGGAGAGGACGCGGCATCCGTGAGCAGCCACCGACCGAGTGGCCCGCCTGAGCCCCAGGAGGGTCGCCCGGCCATCCAGCACGTGGATCGGGGCGGGGAAGAGGAAGCCGCCACGCACGACGACCTGCCACCGGTGCGCCGCGGGCTGGCCGCGGCCTCGACCTCGACCCTCGCCGGGCGGTGCCGCCGCGGGGCCCCTCGCCCCGGCGGCGGCGGCCCCAGGCCAGCGAAGAGGCCGTCGTCGTCCCCGCCCGCGGCGAAGTCAGCATGGACGGCGACCTCGAAACCATGGGGGTCTCCAGGGTCGTCAGCGTAGCGGTCGACGGCCAAGAAACGCCAGCGCTCGCGATACGCGCCGATGTCCATCAGCTCGCCCGGGTCGAATCGGGACGTGGCCACCGCGTAGCCCCAAAGGCTGGCGTCCGAGCAGTAGGCCCAGGGGTGCCACGGCGCCCCGAGATCGACGCCAGCTAGCGGGATCAAAGCCTTCACGAGGTTGAGCTCGCGCAGCTGCTCGACGTCGAACCTGCAGTAATCGTGGGAGGAGTAGACGATGCGGTACAACGAGCTCAGGACCGACAGGGCGGGCCTCAGGAGCATGAAGTGGTGCACAACGTGGCCCAGCAGAACCTCCATGGCGCTCGGCGTGCAGCCCCCTCGATCCAGCAGGGCCGTCACCGCGCGGTGGAGGCGCCAGCCGCGCTCGCGCTGCGGGACTGCCCGACCAGCCGTGAAGTCGAACCGCACACCGCAGCACAAGAAGTCCTGCGTGGCGTAGCAGACCTCGTGGTAGGAAAGCCCCCGCCTCTCGAACTCGCGGAGGATGCCCTCGAGCGCAGCATTGACCAGGCTACGAGGCGAGCCCACGACGTTGGAGTTGTCGACGTACGAGGAGCCAGCCAGTTGGCCAGGGGCGAGCCGCGCGCTGGGAGCACGCTCCGAGACGATCCTGACACACTCGGGCGAGATGCCCAGGGCCTGGCTGATGCCGATGCGGGCGATGTCCTCGGTGATGCCGTTGCAGATGTGGAGCGAACAGCTCCAGCCCATGGCAAGTCCCTGGAAGCACGGGTACACGATTGTACCAGGCTCAACCTGCACGTAGGCATGGGCCACCTCGTCGTAGACGCAGTCGGTGTCAAAGTTGCGGATGGCCATCGGGAAGTCAAAGCAGAACCAGCTGCCGATCTCGAGCCACTGCATCTGGTAGAAGCCCTGCGGGAGGTCGGCGCTGGCCCCGTGGTAGCCGTCGCCCCTGGCGCCGAGCAGGCCCGAGTCGAGGCAGAGGCCACTGAGGGCGGCAGCGGAGCCCAGCTCGGTCCGCGGAGGGCGACGGTGCATGCTCGAGGGCTCGCGCCCGTCGATGACCATGCGCAGCGAGCCGTCCTTCTTGCCAACGAAGAAGATGCTGGCGCGGGCGCGGCACCGCGCACGCACTCCACCGCGCACGCACTCCCACGAGGCCGATGCGCATGAGCTTCTTGAACAGGTCGAGGCGCAAGGCAGGGTCCCGTCGCAGGTTGACGTCCCAGAAGGGGTAGACAGGCGGCAGCTCGCCAGACTCGACCATGCCGTCCAGCACCGACTGAGAGCGGAAGATATACTTCTCGGGCTCGTTGATGAGCGGGAGCATGGAGACGGGGACCAGCGAGCGGATGGGCAGCGGGCGGATCCCGCTGTCGAGTACCTTCAAGAGGTGCGGCTCATAGGGCCGAACTGGCGTTGGCCTGCCGCTGTATATGTCATTGGACTTCAAAATGGAAAGGAGCGCCTCATCACCGTCCAGGCCGAGGGGGTCGCCGAAGGCGTCCACTCGCTGATGGATGCGCTGCAAGATTGATGCTTGGGCGGCGTTCGCAGGAAGGACCGAAGCGAGACGCCGCGCAGCCGCCAGCGGTGCGCCCAGGTCGTTCAACGCCATGATCGCCCGGTTGCAACGCCGCCGCACGCCGCACGAGAGCCCAAGGGACGGGACCCCCGCGGGCGTCGATCTGACCAGCAAGGGCAGAGGGAAAGGGTCGCCGTGAGCGCGACCAGTCAAAAATCGAGGAGCCCCTTCGGCGGCAGGGCCTCTCGCGCGACCCCCTGAGAAGCGGACTGCGGAGGGTGCATTGGCCGAGCGGCGCCGGGGCGAGCGCCGCCTCTCCGCAGCCCGAGCGACAGGAGTCATCCCTCCGCGGCGGCCGGGGCGTCGCCCCGACCGCCGCGAACACGTCCGCCGCCACGTCCACGCCCACGGCCTCGGCCGCGGCCTCCGCCTCCGCCGTCTCCGTCACCGCCGCCTCCCCCGCCGTCGTCCCAGCCTCCTGAGCCTCGGCTGCGGCCGCGAGAGACCTGCTCCTCGCGCCACTGCCGCTGCTGCTTCAGCGTGAAGGCCTCGCCCTTCTGGATCTGCGCGATGTACTTCGAGTACTCGGGAAGGACCAGGCCGCCAAACTCGTTGACGGTCGAGGCGACCACCGCGTCGAGGTCCTGGAAGTCTGGGCTCCGAGGATTGCGGGCGACGGCCATCTCGATCTGGACCAGGTAGCGCACAAGGACCTCGACCCCCACGAGGCTGGGCAAGTTCAGCATGTCCTGCTGGAAGGCGCGCAGGGCGTCGGTGAGCCGACGGTGGCGGCGCGTGATGTTGCTATTCGGGGAGACCCCCGACTTGTGGACGAAGTCCAAGTGATGGGTGACCCACTCCATGCCGGTAGCCCGTAGCGTGCGCATGTACTCGTGGGTGACCCTCTGTCCTCCCAGGGGGAAGGGAAGCTCGGCGGCGGCATGCTGTAAGCCCAGGGACTCGACGAACGGGGCGAAGCGCTGGCCGCTGACGGGACCCCTGACGTCACCAGGGATGCGTGGTGGCCCGAGATGAGCGCGCGCTCCCAGGCATCCCGGTCGGCGTCTGGCACGAGCTGGCAGAAGGTCCAGCAGTTGTCGATCAGCACCAGGCCAGCAAGGTAGTCCTCGTCGCCAGGGGCGCCGGGCGTGATGAAGGCCGCAGGGTCCGAGGTGATCTGAACAGGCACCTCGTCCCCGAAGCTGCGAGCCGAAGGGTCGGCGACTCGCCGCACACCGGCGTCACCTCCAGCGGCCGGGGCTGCGGGGGCGGCCTGCCCTAGCACCTGCCCGAGCGAGGCCGCCTGCTGTCGAATCCACGCGAGGTCCGCGTCAGGCACCGGGTTGTCGAAGACGTGACTCTCATTCCACTGGGCGGCGGGGAAGGCGCAGTTGCGGCCCAGCGCCACCACGCGGTGGGCGTTCAAGTCCAGCCTCTGCACCGAGTAGTCGGGAGCGCTGGCGATCCACACCCCCGCAGCGGGGGTCTGGACCAGGAGCAACCAGCGATGCCACCTCAGCCCCGCCGCGTCGCCAGGGAAGTCGATCAGCACCTGCGGCTCGGGCAGGTCGAGAGTGACGCGCGCCATGGCGCCGTCTCGCCCGCTGGCTCGGCGCCACGGGGCCCGCGGTGAAGCCCGCCGGGGGCGGCGGCGCCGCGAGTGGCTTCAGCGCGTGAGTCTCGGGCGCCGTGCGTCGGCACGCGGCCCGCGACAGCGCGGCCCCCAGCGCGGCCACCAGCCCCAAAGCCAGCCAGCCCGGCCGTCCAGCGGCAGGGCGGTCGTCGAAGGCCTGGGCGAGGCTCGTCGCCGGCCCGCTGCGCGTCAGCGCGCAGGCCTGCGACGGACACGGTGGGCAGGCTGGACACGCGGGCCCTCGCAGCAGCCAGAGCTCGGCGAGGCGTGCGCCGATCCCAACCAAATCCTCGAGCGCGGGCATGCGCGATCGCGGCACCTGCCGAAAAACTTGAGCACAAGTATGCAGACGGTCGTGCTCAAAGAGAAGCGAGGCACAATTAACTTCAAAGAACGACATGTATGTGTGTGTGCATACATACATATATACATGTGTATATGGGAAATAACAAAACAAAACATAACATCGTTCCCCCGGGCCTGCTATTCATCCCTAGTTGGTGCCGCGTTGTCCTGGGAGCCCAAGAACAGACCCTGGACTCAGAGCATGCGCAAAACGCATCCGACGCGGCCTGTCCTTGTCGCAAGGAGGAATGGGCCCCCGCAAGCCGCCCCGAACACCTGCCCTGAAGCGTTCTGGCCAGAAGCCAGACCGACTCCATCAGGTGCCACCTAGAGACCCAATTCGCACCGAAAACAGCCGAAAACGGAAAACGCCATCTCACATAGAACAGACAATGCAACAACTAACTGGGCCATGTACGTTCGAAGGTCCGCGCGGATGACTTGGATCGGCAGTGGACCCCCCCCCCCCCCCCTGGCGCGCGGAGCGCGCCAGGGAGGGCGCTGCAAGCGCCGCGAGGGGGGCGCGGCGCAGATCCAAGGAACCAACACAAAACCTCGAAACTGCATGGCTGCGCTGTCCTTCCCGACTCGATGGAAGTCCGCTCCCCTCACGCCCTGCGACGCCCCTTTTCTGCGTTAAGGGGGCAACTCCTTGGACGACCTCGGAAAAAAACTTAGCTCGATTCAGGGGCCGCTAACAAGCTGGACTCGCCAAGCCAGAAAAAAAAACCTTATGATCCAACAGCATATATAACAGCGCTGATGCGAAATGAACCTGGACCTCCAGGAAGTTCAATCTCTGATATGCGCGCCCGCCATAATTCGATAAGGCCCGCCCACCGCTGTTGCTGCTCACCCAATGTTTGGGAACAGCGCGGGGCGTAGCCCCTCCCAACAAAAATGACAACGGAGAAACATGCGGCGCAGCCAATCGAGGCGATACGGCCAACGCGTGTCTGACCGTACTTTTCGTCTTACTCACAAGTACCCTCGACAGCGTCCTCATGGCTTGATTATCATGAACCTCATTATTGTGGAGGATCGGGTTTTCGTATACGCAATATTCTGAATTATCGCACCTTTACGACAATAGCTGGGCAAGAAAGAAGTATGGATACTTCCCCGACCCAAGCTACGACTGCCATTGTGAGCACATGTGCGTTCAAAATGTTGTGTATCTCTGTTCGAAACAAGCCCGTTGCACCACCAGCACATCTTAAACACCAGCAGTCTTGATCCAGGTGTGAATCTGATCAACAAACACGCACCCTCGCTGAGCCGACTGCCCGTATAATGGTTCCTGGCGGTAGTACGACGACCCGTGATCCCCAGCATCCTGCGCGGCAACATCACCCTCGGCAACATCACCACCAGCAGCATCATCATCAACACCAGCACAGCAGCATAAGCATGTGCATCATCATCCGCATCGCCATCCTCCGCATCATCACCATCCTGCGCCCCTTGTATATTCTGCCAGCCCAAACTCACAAATAACGAAAACGCGCACGCACAGCTACCTGTCCTGCAAATCCAACGGGACCAGGCTCCCCTAAGGTAATTGGCATTGGCCAGCACAACTGCGGCCAACAACTAACATGCACAACAGATCCTGCCCACCCAGTCGGAACGCAATACTATAACACCCCTTTCCTCGGCTGCTAACCCTCAGGCGGGGACGCCTGGAATCTGGACATCCAAAACAATGGCACAGGATTAGTTCAAGCATGCGACAGCGCACCGCAGCCAGGATTACCCTAGCAAGTATGTTATGTAACGAAGTGACCACAACAAAAACTGGCGAAAATAGAAAGCGACAGCACGGTGGGCACACACGCGCAAGCACCTCCGGAAACGTGATACAATATTTTCTGGTGTCGCAAAGCACCGAACCATACAACATGTTGAGCCTATGCGCAGTCTAGGCTAGCAGCCGCAGTGACGAGCACCTGGATCTCAAGCGATCCTGAGCCCAAGTCCGATTTAAAGCGGCCCGAGATGATGACTTGGAGACAGACTGAATTGAGCTAGGACCACCTAGCGGGCGCGAGCAACTCGTGTCTTCGGATAGCACGATACTGAATGACATCTCGTAAACACCTGGACACGCCGCCCCGGTCACAAACCGAACCCCAGCATATGCAAGCTCCCCACGAGGTCCGACTGACATTACGTCGACGCCTCCTCGCCTCACCACCTCATGCAACCAAATTGGCCGACTTCGGCGTGTCTGGCCTTTTTTCCTAACAGCGCCTGCCCTCATTGGCAATATCCGCGCCTGCATCGCCCTCTAACGAGATGCAGCAGACCACGTCAACATCCGTGGGAACCGCTTGCAGCCCCAACGCGACTGAAGCATGTTCAAACCTCCCCTTGCCCCCCCCCCCCCCCCCCCCCCCGCATCCCCACAAACAGATGCAAACCCTGCGCCTTTTGCGCAACCTGCGCCGCCGTTGCCCGTCCGCGCAGCTGGCCCCCCCAGGGTTGTGATGCGCGCGCTGGCATCCACACCTTCTGCGGCGTTTGATGCGCTTGCCCGACGGGGCAAGACTTGCCCTAGCCCCTCAGGTTGGGGCTGACGTAGAAAGCGCGAGCCCATTGAATCCAAGCTGCATGTCCGAGCGGCCCTGGCCACCAAAAGCTCGGCATGGCATGACTTCGAGATTGGGCGGGGGCCCCTATCGCGCTCTCCTTCGCAGCGTGGTTATTTGATGTCCCATCCCATGTCTCACTTCGAACTACTGCAGAGCTACCCCTGCGACTCGAATTTCTGCGCGCCTGCAACGCTGCTCGTGCCAGAACCCAGCCTGGTCCCACTCCATTCCGATTAAGATCTCTGGTTGACTTCGAACATCCTGGTCAAGGCCCAAATCCGACCGCATGAGACCACCGAGTTCCTGCTGGATTCTTTGTTCGAACCAGTCGTTCTTTCGTCGCCACCCAATTGAACAACATCACCCCCATGAGCCACTGGCCAGATTCGCCCTGCTCCACGCTTGAAAACACGGTGACGCCTTCCCGCTGTCAAAGCCAACGTCGCACGATGCCCTTCCAATGGCTGGCGGCGACCCTGGCGCCGCACGGCGACCCGGACAACCTCTCGCACATACCGGATGCCCGATGTCCATCGGGCAACGCGATGGCGAAGCCCCCTGTGCGCTCGCGCAAAAGAACGCGCGCCTGACATCGATGAAACCAGCTTTGAAGCCCCCCCCGCCTCGCCCCCACCCCCCCCGTCCAACCGCGCCCCCGTGCAACCGCCATGGGGCGCGGCAACTTCTGCGCCTCCTATGGAGGCGTGGCTGCACATATGTCCTTCTCCGCCAAGGTGCATTTAACTTGCTGGGCCGCCAGGCGGGATCAGTGCGCGGGCTTGACCTCGCTGCCCAAGATTATGTCAACGCACCCCTTGCCTATGGAAACGCTGCCGGCAATGGCCCAGCATTCCCTCTCCTTTACTGCCTCGTAGGCCTCTTTCTTCATGACCTGCCCAACCTCCCCCCCGGGCCTTCAACGCGGCCTCTCGATCGAGCTCACTTCCCAATGCGCCCCGCCAGGCCCGCACCTTACCACCCTCGCGAAGAACTGCGCACATGGCTTCCCAGGTAGCTGGGCGAACCTCTGCAACGCCCACGCACTCCCTGCGCGCCCCTGGAGTTCTTAGCCACCACCCTGCGTTGGCACATCCCACAGATACAAAGACGCGGCTGGACGTCCCGGGCAACGCAGTAGGTGAACCGCGCCCATCCCCCGAACGCCCCCCCCCCCCCCCCCCCCCGACCTCGCAGGCCCACCTGTCCTCGAACATCTGCCCCGCGCCCCTGCCCCGAGTAACTCCGCGCAGACACGCGCCCCATAATGGCCCTGGACCTTCTGGGCCCTTCTGGCGGGAAGCACCGCTTCGATTTCTGGCCCCAGTCAACGCAGGCCCACGGCGATTTCGGCTTGCTCGCACCCAACCTCGCCAACGTCGGTGCCATCGCCAAGCTTGCTCCAAATGTCTGCTGAGCCGCGCGCTCTGAAAGGGCACGCCAATCGGTCGCCAGCCGTAATTTGGATCAACAAACTTTCGAATAATGATCGACACAAGCCGTCGACATACGCGGTCCAGGTATACTCCTCAGCGCTTCGCCTGCTTTCCTCCAATTGACTCAACGCGTCGTTCTTGACCTCTACGGAATATGCTGAACGCCCGTCCGACATCGGGGCTGCTGGTCATAAACCTGGTAGGTTGTCGATGAGAACGACGTCTCCTCCTGCACTTTGATTCCAATAAGACTTACACGGATCTCTATGATATGTCTGGACTCCTCCACGCGTAGACATCCTGCAATGGAGACGCGGTCCAACGAGGCCCCTGCAGGATGTCCGAAGGGAACATATCGCCCACTGCCCCCCTGTACCCCGCGCAGCTTAACATGCAAAATTAAAGCGAGTCGCCCCGTAATCTAAAATTCCCAGTATAGTCCCAAACCATAGCCCCCTCGTGCGGATAGCTTGCAACCTGCTGATAGCCGCGCACATTGGGCTTGCGAACTACACTGAGGCTGCATTGCCACTGATTTCCTTTTTGGCTTTCGAAAGTGCCACCTCAGCATGGGAATCCCACGGGTTGCCAGACTCATCGCACGCAATCAACTCCACGGCTAGATCCAGCGCGAGCCCCATGTGTTCTGTCGCGCCAGCAACTCGCACTGGCGAGTGAGCTTCGGAAGCGGCAACTGCGCGCCGCGCAGGCGTTTGCCGGATAACCTCGCGCCCCGCCTGAAACCTCAACTACCTCCCCGGTGACATTCAAATATGCGCCGAGCACCCACTCCACTTCGCCGGCGCCAAGCCCCGTCATGTCTAACATGGCGCGCACCTCATCAGAACTCATGCTGTCCTGCGCCTCACTCACTTCGTCAGGTGAGCCCCCTTCCACGTTCTCGCCATCAGGCGCCTCGCCCCCTCGAGCTTCCCGATATCATGGTTGCATGGGTTCGCCTTCGTCTGCTTGATCGACGACTTCCCTGCCCCTCTCGTCGTCTCCTGGGCCCTCTGATTTCCCCAGCTGCCGCTGACCTCGGCGACTGTGGCCAGGCGCTCGTCGCGGTCGCGGGCGGGGACAAGCGCTCGCGCGACCATCGGTCCAACGCGCCCGCCGTTCTCGAAAATCCCTCTTCGCCCTCGCGCAGTCAATCGTCGGAGACACATCGTCTCCCAGGCGCCCCGACACACTACATGCGCTCGCCCCGCATTGCTCAAACGCTTAGGGGCTGAAGCCCCGCGCGCCTCTACAAACGCACACCGCCGCGGCGCATAAAGGCGACGTCGAATGGCTAACCCGTCTATGACAACCAAAACTACGGGTGAATCTGTCCTCCGAATACTTTCCTCGCTTCGTGCTGTCGGGCCCCATCCTAATTTGAGCCGCAGCTAGAACTCTCTTGGATGTCCGGGCCGTCTCGCCCTTTCAGCCGCTCGATAACTCTTCCTCGGCATCATGAACAGCGCGGTTGC
Organism: Prorocentrum cordatum; assembly: GCA_963575745.1. Taxonomy (NCBI): domain Eukaryota; class Dinophyceae; order Prorocentrales; family Prorocentraceae; genus Prorocentrum; species Prorocentrum cordatum. The sequence goes on along the minus strand of CAUYUJ010002224.1, from coordinate 511,484 downwards.
TGGGCGCCGCCCCCCGCTATCGCCGCGCGACCGCGACGCCCTGGAGGCGGGCCCCATTGCCATGCATTCCGATGCCTCACCCGCCTGAATAGCATTGCATTTCCAGCCCCGACCTACTCGCGGCCTGGCGTCGACAACACGTTCATGACTAGACAACGGCATCGGCACGGTCACTCCAGCCACACCAGCCTGCCACGGCGGGCAAAGGTGTTTGATTGCCACGGCGCCCCCACCTCTCTCCCACATCTCCCAGGACACCACCTCCCTTCCTCAAACCCCCCAGAACTGAACAGGCGATATGCGGCGACGCCGTCACGAGTGCCAGCGATTAACTTTCGGTTTGCTTCGCGCGCTCCCGAGAATACGCCGCCACCCCATCTGGATCTGAGACCGCCATATGCCTTTTCCATGGGGGTACAGGCAACCTTTCGTTGAATCTGCGCCCTCGGCGCCCCCCACGCGCCGCCCCGCAGACAGCGCCAACTGCAACTTTGGCGACGGTGGAAAATGCGCCAGCAACAAACCGAAGTGCGAACGCACGCCCTTCCCCGAACTCCACCTGGCACGCGTCGCCCGCAAAGCTCTCCCACGTCAAGATCTGGCCTTCAATATTCTCGTTGCCTTCCCAACCTCGCCGTCTGCTGGGGAGTCACCGACGGGGCTAACATCCGCCCCCAGGTCTAGGTCACCCGAAGCTCCGACAGCCCCCTTGAGCGCCGCAAAAGATGACCCATCACTACTTCTGAGAATTATTCTCACGCGCGCGGCAAACATAATCACGTCGCGAAGCACCTTGACCGAACGAGCTCCCGCGACTTTCCTCATCCGCCCCTGACTCGCGGCCCTTTCCCAGGAGTCGGGTGGCGGGCTGGAAAACGCCATTCCCCTCGCGCGTCGCCACCTTCTGCACCGTTGCCTTGCGTCCGGGGGGATCTGCTGGATCGCCCATCGGCGCCTCAATAGAACGCGACGCGGCTTCTTGCTTCCACCATCTCCCACGCAGACCCGAATATACTCTTTTACATCAGCTACCTGGGTGGGCATACTGACCATGAACCCTTTTTTACATCTTTTGTCCCACACTAATAACTCTCTGCCCACGGTTCCTGATGACTGCCCCATTCGCTGCAATGCAATGCGCCCACTGTCGGAGGCTTCCGCGGGATGAACGGGGAAGTGAGTTCCGCCCGCGCGAGAATCCACAGCAAAAGTGACGGCCGCCAGGGAGCCGCGCGGAGTGATTCCAATGCAGGGCCAGGGCCCTGTTGAGCGCGTTGCACGCTTGCTGCCTCGCGCGGGACCTAGGTCCTGGCACCAGGGCATGCCCTGTGGGCGACCCCAGGGCTCCGTGGAGCGCCCCGAGGTCGCGTCCTGAATCTAGGGGAACGGCGGACCGTTGGGGAAGAGCCCGCGCCGTTGCAGGGTGCGCAGGGCGTCGTCTGGAAAGGGGGGCCCCGGAGAGGCGCCCAGGGGCGTTGTGTCGCAGCGAAGGCATGGGCTGTCCGCCAGGCAGCAAGGATGTGACTTTCGCTGGGAGCAGTTAGTCGCGGACCCGGGAGCGCGGGTCGTTTCTGCTCCATGCGAGGATGACGCTCACGATCCTGCGCTGCAAGCAGCGCGGGTCGAAATGTGCGCCAACAGCAAGGCAGCCCCGTCCGGCCTAAGATTCCACCATGGAACTGCGAACCGTTTGTCGCCATTTGCCCTGCGCGCTCCGCGGCGCACGCGTCGCGCGGGAGTGCTTCGCTGGCCTCTCATTCCTCGGGCACTACGAACCCATCTGCGCGAGCGATGCGACGACACCAACGCGCCTCCAACTGAGCAGCGGAGATGGCGAAACATCGGTCGGCGAGTGAATGCACTGCTTTCCAGACCGGCCATATGCGGGGCAACCCCGTGCGGTTTGAAATTCCAACCAGTGCAATTTCAACCCGCACATGGTCGCCCTTTGCCCAGCACGCTCCGCTGCGCATATCCCGCGCGGACGTGATTCGCCTGCTTACTACCCCCTGGAGATTGCAAATCAATCTGCGCGAACGATGCGACGACGCCGTCGCGACTCAGAGGGCGCGGCGGCGACGGCGATGCACCGGTCAGCTGGTCAGCGAGTGAATGCGATAATTTCCAGACCGAACACTTTCCTGGTCCTATACTGGCGCTGGACGAAATTAGTCCTCTCCCCGCGCGTCGTTCCCCCCGGCTCGGGTGTTCGTCTGATGTCGCAGACGGCACCAAACGAGTCGCACCGCCACTAAAAAGAGATAGATACTACCAAACGGGCTTCGTGCGCACGCATGTCAAAATCGTTAGGACGCCCTTGCGCGCGTGCCGTCGCGAGTCCTCCGCAAAAAAACAAAAACGGGACGAAGTGCACCCGCGCGCGTCGGCGCACGCATGCCGAAATCCTTGAAAAACTTCAGTTTCGGAAGACTTTCAAAAACGCGTGTCGAAAAAATACATACAAAAACACAGGGTGTCGCAACACAGATGTTCAACAAAAGCGTGCGCGCGCGTTCTTGCGTCGTCGTCGTCGTCGTCGCCGTCGCCGTCATCGTCCTCTGTCTTTCCGCGTCGTCGTCGTCGTCCTCTTTGGTGTCGTCGTCGTTTCCGCCGTCGATGTCGCCGTGGTCGTCCTTCCTCCTCCCTCGTCGTCGTCGTCGGCGTCTCGTCGTCGTCCCTCCTAGTTCGTCGCCGTCGTCGTCGTAGTCGTCTTCCCTACTCCCTCGTCGTTGTCGTCAGCGACGTCGCCATCCTCCCCTCCTCCTTCGTCGTTCGCGTCGTCGCCGTCCTGCCTCCTCCCTCGTCGTTGTCGTGGTTGTCGCCGTCGTCGTCCTCCCTCCTCCCTCGTCGTCGTCGTCGCCTTCGTTGGCGACGTCGTCGTCTTCGTCGTCGTCTTCGTCGTCGTCGTCGTCGTCGTCGGCGTCGTCGTCGTCGCCGTCATCGTCGTCGGCGTCGTCATCGTCGTCGTCATCGTCGTCGGCGTCGGCGTCGTCGTCGTCCGTGTCGTCGTCGTCGTCGTCGACGTCGTCATCGTCGTCGTCGGCATCGTCGTCGGCGTCGGCGTCGTCGGCGTCGGTGTCGTCGTCGTCGTTGTCGTCGTCGTCGTCGAAGTCCTCGGAGTCGTCGTCGGAGTCGTCGTAGTCGTCGCCGTCGGCGTCGTCGTCGTCGTTGTCGCTGTCGTCGTCGGCGCCGGTGTCGTTGCCAAGTGCTATTTGGTACCTACCGGCACGGTCTTAAGAGGTCTTGCGACCAAGTTGCGGGTGGGAGGGTGGGATGTTTGCACGAGCAGTAGAGAGGACAGCGTCAAGACAGTCAAAGTGAATTGCACCACATAGGCTGCATCACACTGTTCGCACCACAGAGCTTGCACCACAGATTTTGCAGACATGGGTTGCACAATACACCACGTACTACATGCCGCATATTTGCACCACACCTGCCACCGTCGTGCCCCCTTTCACGTGGAGGCGTGATAGAATGCCAAGTGCCACCTGGCAGTGATTATGTAGTCTTCTATGGGACGCATGGCGACATACTCCTACTAGATGTCCGCCTTAGAGGCGCGCGTCTGACCCGAACATATAGCATACCCATCTTGTAGTGCATCATTTCCCGAGTGGTGCGACCAGAAAGCGCCCTCCACGACGCATATACTATAGGATGTCTTGCTGCGCGCGTCACCCCTGGGGGGGGGGCGACGCGCGCATAGTATAAGTATGTTGGGGGAGACGCTGATTCTACGCGATCCCCCCTCTCTTGTTCACAGCCCCCCCCCCCCCTCTCCCGAGGCTCCCTGGCCGCCCCGACGACTCCCTGGGCGCTCTCCTGAGCGTCCAAAATGCCAAAGCTGACTTCCAAGACGGCCCGTGGGCTACCAATGCCACCAAAATGGCCCAAGACGCCTGCAGAAGGACCATGGTCATCGTCATCGTCGTTGCGGTCGCTCTCGTCATCAGCGCCACCATCATCAGAATCATCATCAGAATCATCATCATCATCATCATCATCATCATCATCAGCATCAGCATCAGCATCAGCATCATCAGCATCATCAGCATCATCGGCATAATCAGCATCATCATCAGCATCATCATCGTGGGCATCATCAGCATCATCATCAGCATCAGCATCAGCATCAGCATCAGCATCAGCATCAGCATCATCATCCATATCATCATCATCCTCATCCTCATCCTCATCCTCATCCTCATGTTAATTCCTCCTCCTCCTCATCATCATCCTCATCATCATGAGATGGGCATGAAAGACCAATACGGAATCGCGAAGCCAGATCGACATCGGAATCGCCTCGAATCTTCTGATATCGGTGTTCAGATCGGCGATCGCCTGATCGGCTCGGAAGTCAGGAACTGCAAGTCGGATCGAAATCGAATCGGAACAATGTTTTTCAAATCGGATCGCAATCGAATCGGCAGCGTCCCGGGCGTCCGACCGTGCTGGACGTCTTGGGCGTCCCGGACCCGTGTCCCAGGCGTCCCGCGAGGTCCCCTGCCCCAGGTGTCCGGTGCCCGTGCCCCCAGCGCCCCGGGCCCGTGTCCCCAGCATCCCGGCCCGCTGTCCCGGGCATTCCGGGCTCGTGTCCCGGGCGTCCCGGGCCCGTGTCCCGTCCCGCGCTTCTGTCCCGGGCATGTCGGGCCCGTGTCCTCAGCGTCCCGTGCCAAAGTCCAGGGCGTCCCGGTCCCCTGCAGGCGCCCCGCGCTTCTGTCCCGGGCGTCCTGGGCCGCCCTTGGCGGCCTCCAGCAGCACAGCCCGGGACCGAGTCTGGGGCCAGTCCAGGCCAGGGCCGGGGCCATGGCCAGGGCCATGGCCGGGGCCAGGGTCAGGACCAGGGCCAGGGACGGACCCAGGCGACGTGAACGCCGGCGAATCCTCCTCCTCCCTCTGGATCCCCCCTATTTCCTGGTCCTCTTCCTTTCGCCTGATCCTTTTCAGAAGAAATCGAATAGGAATATGATCGATTCGATTTGCTGGAATCGGAAAAAATCGAATCTGCACTCTGCAAGCCGGATCGGGAAAAGTCGGACCGGGAAGCTGAGTGGGATCGGTGAGGTTGCAAATTCAATTTGGTCAGAATCGAATCGGATCTATGGAATCGAGATGGCTCCTGGATGGGTCCTCGCGTCATTACGCCAGGTGAGATTTGCTAAACAGTTGCGGGTGGGTGGGTGGATGGGATATTCGCTCGAGCATTGGAGCTTACGACTTCAACTTCCACAAGTGATTTGTCTCCACTATATTGCGTCACTGAGGCTGCCCTGCATAGGTTGCATCGCTTGCACGGAATACCGTGTGCATATATATATAATATACATACATATACATATATATATATATATATATATGTATCTGCCGATATGCCTATACGAACCTATACCGACGCATTACAACACATCGGTTGCATCATCCACACATTGCAGCACAAAGACTACGCATCGAGAGAATAAGAACCGACCGCTTGGGAGACTCGCTAGCAAACACACGAAATTGAACCGATACAGAGCAGTAACATATCCGCACACAAAACAAGCAGAACCATCTGAACAAAACTGGCCGTGGTGAATAAGAGTCGCGGGCGGCAGTGGCAGGAACAGCAAGTAGCGCCAGCAGCAGCAGCATCAGTAGTTGTGACAGCAATGGGGGCACCAGCGGTAGTTGCACGAGAAGTTTGGGGGATTCGTACTGGGAGGGCACTCGTACCAGAAAAAAACATTGCACGATTGGCTCAGGATGCGTTCAAGGAGTTCAAAGGAGTTTCCAGCGGCACTCGCCCATTCGCACTCGGCCATTCGTCTCTGGCCGCGCGGGAAAGCAAGAACACGTGGAAGGGCACTTCACGCCCTGTTCTTTTCAGCAAAACACGACGCCTGCCCCAACCGAGGACTCCAAACCACGCGATTGATACCGTCTAATCATGCGTAAAATATGATGCCACGCCGTGCAGGTGCAAGGCTGCGCCCTGCAGATGCCACTGCATGATCTGAAAATAGAGCACCAGAGCCCTGAAAATCAGGAAGAAGCAGAGCGCGCCCGTCTCCTGGACGGGGCTGCATGCTGCGAAGCGCCCAGCCCAAAGTTCGAAGGAGGAAAGGCTGGACAATACATAGATTCGAAGCACCAGGGGCACTTCTTGAATCGCTTGGATCACGATCGCGAGCATCTGGACGGCTGGCATGCGAGAGGCCCTCACAGCGCCTCCACGGTCGGCGGGTGCCCGGCGCAGTACTGCTGGCAGAGCATCTCCTCGCCGTCATCGTCGTCGTCGTCGCCATGGTGATCGTCGTCATCGCCGCCGCCGCCGCCAGCGCCGTCGTCGCCGTCGTCACGACCCCAACTTCCGACGCCGTGGCCTCTTCGTTGTCCACAAATTCCCACAACACCGGCTACGGGTGGCCATCCACGGGAGCAGCCAGCCCATGGGGTGAGAGAGGAGCCCCAATCGGCGATCAATGTGCGCCTGGGCGTCGATGTGTTAACCCTTCGAGCTGCGGGCGGACAGGGGAAGCGATAGGGGGGGAGAACAGGCTCTGGGGGAAGCGTGGGTGGGGGGGGCGGAACCTCGAGCTGGAATCGGCGATACATCGCCCGTATGTCGGCGTCAGGCCCTCGACGCCGAAACCGCACGTTCCTGGGCGGGGTGGGACATCGGGCTCCGATCGGTGATCCATGGGTGATTAGGCGGCGGTGCGTTCCCCCTGCGCCTAGCGCCCCCTAGCGTTGCCCCTGGCACGAGGCCCTCGGGGCCCGAGGCGGCGGCGGCGGACCCTCGAAGATGGAAGGTGCCCAGGGACATACAAATGAATGCACACAAATCCCAGGATGCCCCGCATTTTTCCAAACATTTTCTGAGTTCTCGTTTCCACCCCCACGTCCCACATGTTCCCATATTTTCCCGGGAACCGACTATGAATTGTGCCTGTGTGTTTTTCCCCTCCTGGAGATGGAGGACGGGCGCAGAGGGACACGAACAGAGGCTCCTCGGAGGTCCGCGCGGACCTCTGGCGTCGGCGCTGGTAACCCCCGCCGAGGGGGGCGCGCCAGAGGCGCCGCCGGGGGTCCCAGAGCAGCTCCAGGAACTCCGCGCGGAGCGCCGACAGTGCGACGGATAGGAGGAGGAGGAGGAGGAGGAGGAGGAGGAGGAGGAGGAGGAGAGGAGGAGGAGGAGGAGGAGGGGGAGGAGGAGCTGCACGAAGTTGTCCAGCCCGCCGCCAGCGTCTTGAAAGTGGCCCAGCGCCAGCTGGGTTTCACCGATCCGAATACGTCAGCGAGCGCCTTCCAGCGCTCTTCCAAAATGTCGGTGGCCAGTGGATAGCCCCACGAGGCCACACGCTTCTCGAGCGTGACCAGAAACGGGGATGCGAAGGCAGATTGGCGGAGCGAGGCTGCGAACGCGCGCTGAAAATGAGCACGGCGTGGTGGGTCTGCGGTTCGGGCGGCATGCATCTCTTCCTGCGCGGCAGCGTGGGCAGCTCGCATCATTGTCGGCGTGAAGACGGAGGTGCGCGATGCGGAGCGGAGCGGATCATAGTATTGCACCAGTATGAGGGCGGCCACGAGCCAGCAATCCAGCGACGGAAGCTATGGACAGTGCTTTCTAGCCATGCAGTGTCTGGGAGGCGCTCAAAGTGTGGCTCCCATGTATTGACTAGCGTGAGGTTGGCAGCTCGTGCGGCAGCCGATACCGACGTGACCTGTACAGAGCGTAGGACAGGCGGCGGAGACCAGTCTGCCGTCGCTAGAAGGTCAACCTTGCGAAACGTGTTCGGCGGCAAGCTTAGCATTTTGTGAAAAATGTAGTGCTCCCTCTGGGTGATAGCAGTGGGCACAGGATAGAATTGGGCAACATAGCTCAGCGTCGGGAGCACCGACGTGTTATAGAGCCTCACGGTGGCATCACTGCCAGACAGCACTAAATGGAGCAAGTCCGCCCGTTGTCACCATTTTTGCCCAGGGGCGTGCCATTCGTCAGCCAGCGACGCTGCAGGGCCAAGGAAAAGTCCCAAGGTATTTGGCACGCCCCGAAACCGAGAAGCCAGACCAGAAGGGAGAAAACTCGGAAAGCAGGGCCTAGGTTTGGGCGATGGTGGCGGGCGCGGCGGCGTCCCAAAGAGGGACGACTACACACTTGCGAGGCTTCAGCGACAACAGAGCAAGACGGACGGCAGCGTCAAAGGGCTCAATCACTCTGCTCACGATGCCAAAGGAGCCACACATAATGCCGATGTCGTCAGTACAGGCCCCCAGGTAGTTAGAGTGCGGGTCGCAGCCAGGATCCACGTGGGCGATGATGAGGGCGAGGTGGCGAATGATCGGGTCCATTGCGATCGCCCATACTGTCCCGCCGGCAGGGCAACCTTGCGCGACGCCCGACTCGAGGTTCATGAAACCCGCAGGCATGCCGAAGCGGTGGAGCGCCTTGAAGAGCCAGGTTCTGCCCAGGGACGGGAACGCGGCGGTGAAGTCGAAGCTGATGAAGACTGGGTGCGCCTGCGCCGCGTTCTCGAGGAAGCCCACGTGGCGCATCTCGGCGTCCAGGCGCACAATATGCTGCGCGAAGTTCCTGCCAGCTACAAAACCCTGTTGAGCTGAGTGTGTGCGTTCAGCGACATGCTGCTTGATCATGTTGATCATGCTGCGATGGCCTTGATGTTCGTGTTCTTCAAGGAGAGCGGGCGGGTGTCCTCGGGGCGGCGATCCGTGGTCAGCTCACCAAGAAGGTGTTCACCCTTCGGCAGGAAAGCAACATCGGAGTCGTTCAGGTCGCGTGGGATGGAGTCGCCCGAGCAGAGGAAGCGGGCGAGGTCCTCGAGAATGCCCAGCAAGTAGTCGTGAGCGGCCCAAGCGTTGTCCGGGAGGCAGTCGGGGCCAGGTGCGGATGGCGAGGTACGCGTCAGGAAGGCCTTCAGCTGGTTCTTGGTGGGTGCGATCACGTCAATCGAGGAGGAGGAGGAGGAGGAGGGAGGGGGGAGGGAGGGAGGGAGGAGGGAGGGAGGTTGTAACGTTCTTCTTCGACGAAGCGAGAAGGCCGCCCACGGGGGGAGGGGCCGAGGCTTCTCAAGTGCCCCGCCCCGAGAACGACGGCACGGGAGGCCCAAGGTCCTGGTCGTCCTCGCCGTCGTCGGCACGGGGGGTCGCCATCGTCGTCACGGCCACCATGTCAGCATGGTTGGACCGAGCCCCATGTTCGCTGGGAAAGCCTTCGCCCCGCTGTCCGACCTACCCCAACAGGTGGGGACAGAAGCTATCTCCGTCGGATTTCGGGGCATCCACCCCCACCTCGAATAGGTAGGCTGGTTGCGCTGAGGAACCCTGGTCCACTGGGAATGGGCATGGGTCAAACCATGCTGAACATCACCGTCGGCAGTGATGTGATCACCATCGTCAGAACCACTGCCGTCATCGGTGATATCGGTACAGGCAACAGCACCCATAACAAGCATCAGCGACAACACTGGCCACAGGCACTGGCACCGTCACTGGCACTGGCACCAGCCGCCGTCGTCACTGTCGGCAACACCACTGTCGGCCGCGCCACTGTCCCTAGACGAAAAAAACAAACTGCATATACAGAACATTTCGGAGTTCCACGTGGACTTCTTGCTTCGCCGCTGGAACCCCCATGGCGACGCTGGCGCGCTCAGAGGAAGGGCCCCGCGCCAATCCAGGACATCCGCACCGACCTGCGAGATGCTGCTGTGATGACGCTCGTCTCCTTCGGCGCCGTCATCCTGGGCACCGCCACCGTCGGCATCCCCCTCGCCATCGTCTGAGGGAGGCCGAGAGAGGGGGACTTGGGGACACCAAACGGTACCGATACCGCTACTCCCCGGACAGTTCCCGGGGTGCGTTCCGACCAGGATTTCGAGGCGAACCCAGCGGTGGTGACAAGGGTTTCAGGAGGCCCAAAAAGAAGAAAACGGGCGGGGGGGTAGAGGTATGGGTACCTTTTCCTCCTCTGAGGGCTGGCCCCAGGGGGGGGGACATGAACTCAGATGCCAGCGCTTTTCTGCAGCGGCTCTTGCTGCTGCCGGTCGGCCTCCTGCACGGGCTCAGCGAGGGCCCACGTCGCGGCGCGGGGCCTGCCCGCTCTCCCGCCCTGGCGCCAGGGTCCAAGAACCCGCTGCGGAGGGGGGGGAAGGGAGAGGAAGGGGCCCAATAGAAGTGGACGATGAGAAGGAGGAGGAGGAGGAGGAGGCAATGAAATGGCACGGAATCGGCGATGTGTCACCGACAGGTCAGCGATGGACCCCTGGCAGCAGAACCGCACGCTCCAGGGGCGGGGTGGGGGGGCGAGCCCCCAGGCGGCGAGGAGCGGACGATCTGGGGCCGATGCCTCCCCCGCTGGGCCGGAACCACCCTGTCACTGGCACGCCAGGACTGGGCACGGGAAAATGGTAGGCCTGCATTCCACCACCACCACAAGCAGGAGGGGGAAGGGGTCCTCGTCCTCCTCCTCCTCCTGCTCCTCCTCCTCCTCTTCGTCCTCCTCCTCCTCCTCCTCCTCCTCCTGCTCCTCCTCCTCCTCCTCCTCCTCCTCCTCCTCCTCCTCCTCCTCCTCCTCCTCCTCCTCATCGCTCCCTCCTTCAACTTATGGTGGTGGTGGTGGTGGAAAACAGGCCCATGAGAAAAATGGGAAATTACGACGCTCCACCGAAAATGTTGCCTGGAGCCGACAGCGGCCGCTGCTGGGCAAGCGACCGTCTGCCTCAAATGGACGACTGCGCCCGCGGCAACATCGACAGCGAGCTCGGCCAGGAGCTGCTGCAGGTCTGCTTCCCCATTAATCATGTAACCAGTTCGTAGGGGAAGAAACAACTGCACAAACAGAAACTTTGAGAGGTCTGCACGGGGCTCCTGGATCGGAGCTGGCCCTCCCCTCCCTGGCGCGCTCAAGGCGCCAAGGAGGGGGGGGGCGCCAGCGGGGCCCAGCGCAGATCAAAAGAAATCCGCGTAGACCTTCGGAAGAGTAAGTCAATGCAAATTGTACTTCTTCGAAACATGAACAGGAACTGCTGCCGGTCTTCCTCCCTCCCGAAAATTGCCATTTGGCTCTTGTGTCAGATCTCGGCTCTCCGGCGGCCGTTCGGGACAATTCGGACACCCCTGGAACGCTCTCGACGAGGCGCAGCAGCTGGAAAGCATCCCGAGGCTGGAAGACCGCCAGAGAAGGCGAAAACGCCATTCTTGCCTTGCCCGTTTTAATCATACCGATGTCTTTGCTCATCGATCACTGTCGGCATCGCCTCCACCATCGCCACTGCCGCGCGAGCACATCGCTACCCGACAGCAAGGGGCGCCGGGCCGCTCCAGGGAGGCGTACACGGGCCCGAGGTCGGCCGACAGGTCCATCAGCTTGGGCCCAGAGAGGACCTCGGGAGCAGGAGAGGACCCAAACGTGCTCGCGCCGTGAAAAAAAAACGGTGAAGGTTTTGACCCTTTTCGCCTTCGGGTGCCCTCGCCAGCCCCCAGAGCCGTCAGCAAAAAACCCTGAATGAAAAACTGGCCCTGGAAAAAGGCTTTGGACGTCCGGGTGCCACCTATTGAAAAAGAAGGCACCGCAGGAGGAAGAAGGAGGCGCTTCTTTTGACAACAGCCATCGTGTCATGGTGAGGACCGCTGGACATGGAACGAAAACGCTTTTATGGCCACGGCGAGCCTCGGCCAAGCAGAGGAGGGAGCGACACCCGGGGACCAGGACGAACCCGGAGCCAGGGGGGGAGGAAAGCAAACGCCAAGGGACCTCATTCCATGTGGTCCTTATTTCAGCGTTTGGGATGTACAGGCTAACGTGTTACAGGTGCATGCGCTGGTGGGCCCAAGGAGGGGTGGGAGCAGCCAAATCAAAGCAGCCCGGCCCCAGGGGCAGGCAAAGGAGTGGCGCCTCGCCCTGCTGAGCACCACAGGAACCGGTCGAACACGACCTCGTTTGGCTCCAGATGGGGGGGAGGGAGGGGGGGAGGGGCGGGGGGATCCACGGTTTTGGGCGTTGGCGGTCCTTTTCGGGCGCCCGCAGGTCCAGGTCCATAGGGGAGGAGGAGGAGGAGGAGGAGGAGGAGGAGGAGGAGGAGGAGGAGGAGGCAAAGGAGGAGGAGGAGGAGAAGGAGGAGGAGGGAGGACGAGGGAAGCGGAGAGAGGGAAAGGAATAAGCTAGGTGCGTTCGAGCCGCATTTGACATCCGATCCCCCGTCCCATCCCTTCCCATTGCGCTATTATTTTATGTCCGCGGACGCGTGTCATAGCCGACCCGGAACCACACGCACACTGCATATCTCGATGCGCACTCGGAAAATCGGAGCTGCGTGCACAGGAAGAGGAGGTGACAGGTCAGGACAAGCAGGACCAGGACGAACAGCAACTGCAATAACTGAAAATGAAGGAGCGGGAGGAGAAAGAGGCCCAAGGGAATGCGCATGAAGGGAAATTGCGGGGGAGTTGAAGGTGAAGAGGGACTCGGGTTCAGAAACGAGGCCCGCGCTGGGGCAACAGCGCCATTCTGAACGACAGGAGCAAAGCAACGATCCGAAAACGAGGCCCACGCTGAAGCGGCAGCACCATGTTGAAGCACCACAAACAATCGGATGCAGGTTTCCCCGCGTCCTTGGATGAGGATATGTCGGGCGAAGGCTTCCTCATAGGTTTGTAAAGTGCAAGGTGTTGAATGTTAGCCATACTTTTACATTCCAGTGTGTATATGCTATCGAGCAGCTTGTCTCGTACCTTGGAAGTTATCCATCCAATACTTCTCCAATGATACACCGCTGTCGCACTTATTGCCAGGTCCATGTCCTCCGTTACTGGAACAGCGATGTCCAAATTAGGATCAGTGGTTTCGCCACTGTAGGACTCATACGAATACTCCAAACCGGATGCAGGTACAGTGGGATCAACAGCTGGTGCAAGGCCAGAAGCATCGTCCTTTTCATCAGCCTCGGGGTTGTCAGCACCTTCGTGAGAGGAAGAAGCGGGCTGCCCCACAGAAGTGGCAGCGTGTTCCTCACGCGTGACCTCATGGTATCCTCGATTGTACCGCTTCCGTCGGTGTTACTCATCGAGTCCTCTCCATTCTTGCTCAGCACATTGTGCCTGGTGATTGTTAAGCGGCTTGTAGTCCTCCTCGATCAGGAGTGCTCCTCTAGGATCGCAGCTTGGGCCCACCCTGCGTCCCAGACCACCCCCGTGGGACCAGACCCACGGGGGCCGCTCGAAATTGGGGCTCCTTGAAGGGCGGCCCACCGGGCAGATCGGCTTGTGGTCTGCAAAATGTTCGCATCTACAGACCTTTGCTCGATGCTCTTTCCGATCCCCAATGATGGCTCTCTGTGTGTCCTTCAGTTCCAACGTAGCAGCGGCCTTCGGGCCGCCTCGTCTGTTGGCACGGACGATTCTTCCTCGGTCATCCTTCTTCACGTGGCCACCAGTGGCGAATTTGGTGTTCGGTGTAACGTGTGTTCAGCCAGTGCTCCATGTCTTCGTCTGGCACATATTGGCGGGCAATCCCGTCGTTCTGCTCACCGACAAATCTGAGCTGACGCGGGCCATCGGGCTCACCTGGGCTTTCGCCATCCCGAGGCGGGCCCCCCAGCGAACGCCCCCCTCTACGCGAATCTATCGGATCGCGCGGGCGAGGGCGCGGCGCGCCGCTTCAGCGGGCGCGCGGGTGCCCGCGCGAATGACTCCGCCGATGGCGGTACGGTTCTCGGCTCCCCATTCTTCAGTATCATAAGCGCGACGCGCGCGTCTCCAAATCAGGCGGCTCGATGACCGGTCGCACAGTACGCAAGTGAAGTGAGAGCCTTCATTGTGTCCGAAATCGCAATGAGCACGCTCAGAAAGGTCCCCTGCGTCCCGCGGCACGCCCCGCAAAGGATCGTCGTCGCAGGATTCCCTGTGCGCGGGGTGTCCAATCACCTGCGGTCGGAGCGCCAAGCGGAGCACCTCCTCCGCAGCTGGCATAGCATCTTCGGAGCGCGCAGGTGCCCCCGCCATCTCGTGATCCGAGTCGACGGGCACGTCGCGGCCCTCGATGGACTAACTCCACGTGCGCAGGCAGGTTGCCCCGCGATAGGAAAGCCCAGCCAGTCTGCCAGGTCGATCTCATCGTGACCAACGTATTTCTCCTCGAAGAGCTCGTCGGCGCACCTCTCCAGGGACACGCCGGCGCTCAGATGCTTCGCGGACATGACGTGGACAACGGCCGCGGGGTTGTCTTCAAGTTCGGCGAGAGCCCCCCAAACAACATACTTGTCGGAATCGGTTTGAGCCAAGTGCATCGACGGGCCCCTGCCCCCCCCATCGCCTCGGGAGCACTCGCGGCGAAAATGCTGGGCACTATGACAAATATTGCACTCTCTGGTTTTACCGCTGGCATCTTTCGGGCCCCCCCGACGCCCCATGCCCTTTTCTCTCGGCGCGCCCGCGGCCTCTACCTGCCCCTGGGAACTCATCCGCATAGCGTGGCCCCGCAAGAGACGCCGGGAATGTTAGCGCATAGCGCACCTCTGCCATGAAATCTGCGTCTTCTACCCTTGCCTCTACCCTTGCCCTTTGACCTGAACACCCGTCGGGCTGCACCTCGCACCTATCGAACTTGTTCCTACAGAAAGCGTCTCCGTCGGCGCTTGTGCTTCTGGTGCCCTAGGAATATCCACTGCGCCTGCTGCTCTGCAGTGAGGTGCGCAGGCATGTCAGGGCAATCCAGGTCACCAACTCCCTCGTCTGATGAGGCGCCAGCGTCGGTGCCAGAAACAAACGGGGACTCCGCGGGTTGCCCCGCCGAGCCCGCAAGAGCAATGGCTCGGGCCGTTGCCGACGGCCCCCAATATCGGAACCAAGAGTCTTGCGACCACGTGGGCTGGCCACCTTGTCGGCTTAGTAAAAAGTGGTGGTCTCGGTTGGTTGTGGATCGTCATTCCACACGTTGTTAGCAGGTTGCCCTGCATGCGTGTCGGCATGATAGACGTCAGCACGGTGGCCATAGCTGAATACACCACCAATGTTGCCAGGGGTTCGCATAGCAATACGGGCACAAGCTCTCATGCGCTCTAGGAAGGCGTCGCGCTGCTGCTGAGTCCGCGGCACGAGGTGGTTACACGCACGCGATGCACTCACACCGATGCACGCGATGCACTCACACCTAGGGCTCTAAACAGTATAACTGTCAGGATCTGGAAATTTGGGACGTTGCAGCCGACGGCGTCCGCTTCGGAGAGTGCTATCTCGAAGCGGGCCAGCGCCTAGTCGATCCGTTCTCCCGCATGGACGCGAAACGCAATGAGAGCCGCTCCCAAATTGAGTCGGCATTCCTATTCCAGGTTTTCGAACTACTGCTTAAGAGAAACATGATATAGGTGACGCCGTCGGTGCGGCGACCACCGATGAACACCGAAATTAACTACATGGCCACGGTCCTTGCGAGCCCACCCAGACGACGCTGTAAAGCCGCGGTCTTTTGGAAAGGGGGTCGTCGTGTCTGTGGTCATATTGATCCAGGCATGTACCTCGCGAGCGAATTCGCGGAAAGGTAGGATACCGGCGGGGCCCCAGCGGGGGCTGGCGGGGCGCGCGTCGCCCCCACCACGCTGCTGGTGTCCAACAGCACGTCCGACAGCGACCCATAGCCCATAGAAGGCCAAATCTGGCAATACCAATCAAATGTCATCGTAGGTCGCAGCCAGTTGTTTGTGGCTGTTGTTTGCGACGTGACGTTGCCATCGACTTGCGCGGGGCGGAGGCGGCACAATGTCGCATCGCATGGTGCCACGCATCGTATCTTCTAAGAAATTGCAAATTGGAGTAGGTGGGTGGACTCCAGGAGTGTAGTAGCGCAGAGAGGTAGAACTCAAGTAGGAAACCTCCGCGTGAACAGAGGCAGCGCTGCAAGTGCCCTTGCGATTGTGCGTATGTATATACAGTCCCCCGCGCAGAGCCACCGCACTCTGGTGTTCCACAATGTCAGTAGTCCACCAGATAGCGCCGTGGATGGTGAGGAATAGAGCGATAGTTGTCCTCCACAGGACAGCTCCGCCACCTGGTTTGAAGGGGGTCGGGGAGCCCAACCAGATGCTTCGCCTACGGCAAAGCCGGTATCCCACTCTGCTCTGCTATACCGCAGTAAGGACAGTCCCTAGAGCAGGAGAGGTGTCGCGGAGGCGACGAGCCATGTCAAGCGAATATGGTTTCGGTCTTACTGGCAAATAGTGTGCCCCGTGACGACGCATAGTCATATGTTGGCCTCCGGCCGCTTGAGCAAAAACGGCCGCGGACAAACGCTCGCCACCTTTCGCCTTTGCCCAACCTCCTTTAAACCCTCCTCCTCCTCATTCCTTCATTCCTTTCCTTCCTCCCTTCATTCCGTCCCTCCGTCCTTCCGTCCTTCCGTCCATCCGTCCCTCCCTCCCCCCCTCCCTCCCCTCATCCCTCCCTCCCTCCGTCCCTCCCAACCGCTCCCCCCCCCTTCCCCCCCCATCCCTCCCCCCCTGCCCCCCTGCCTCCCTCCCTCCCTCCGTCTGTCCCTCCCTCCGTCCCTCCGCCCTTCCGCCCCTCCGCCCCTTCCGCCCCTCCGCCCCTCCGCCCCCCCGCC
>CAUYUJ010002224.1:459650-492150 GCA_963575745.1 Prorocentrum cordatum | reverse complement strand
AAGCGACGCTCTGAGCAAGGTCCAGCTGACCTGCGGGCCCCAGCGCTGACATCGGGGGCCAGCAACGATGAGCCACCTGTGATGTCAAGTGCGAGCAGCACTGACGCATCTGCTATGCACGCAAGCTGTGACCGAACAAATCTTCCTGGGCGACTGACATTACGACGTGCTTTTTAACTGGTCACGTTCCGGCGCGCTTAACCAAGCCAATGATAAGAGACCATGAACAGCTAATGATATCCGACGCTATGCAAATTGGCCTGCAGTGCATGGACCTCTGGAGTACCACTGGCCCTCTGGGCGCAGGTGACTTGCCGCGCCGACTATCCCAAAGCAATCCCTTCCTTACCTTTCCTCCTACCTCCCCAAAGCAAGGACTCATGTCGTCCCACCAGCCCTCAAGGTACAGGTGACTTACCGCGCCAACTATCCCCAAACAACTGGCTACTTCCCTTTCAAACTCCCTTCCCAGGAGTCTGAACCTGGGGTCGGCGTCGATGAGCCCCTGTGATACCAAGAACGAAGAGCAATGACGTATCTGCACGTCGCCTTATGACCGAAAAGGTGTTCCCGCAATCGGGCGGCAATTGACATCACGACGTGCTGAGTAACTCGTCATTTTCGGCGCGCTTAACCACAACGCAGAGACCCTGAACAGCAAATCTCTGCGTCTCCCAGACGGGGACGAGCCACAATGCAGAGAGTCTATGCGTCTTCCAGGCGAGAACGTTCTTGGGTCATTATCCGAGGACTTCTGGGTTCCTGCAGTCCCAAGGGTCCTCTGAGCGCTGACGGCTTAGCGTGCCGACTCTGCCGAAACCTCGCACCCCCCCTCCCTGGGTGTCTGGACCCTCTCGGTCCCCAGGGGGGAATGGCCAAGAGGTAGCCCTAGATGACCTCTGGGATTGACCAAGTTGGCTTCAGCTGGCCTCCAAACATGTTCGCCCTGTCGCCTTAATGGCTACCGATCGGGCTCCGAAGCCTCACGACTCCCACAAGATAACCCTCCGAAAGGGACCCTGAAGAGCCCCAGGAGGTCCACAAAGACACAAACATCGATTACACGCAAGAGTGACCCTTGGCAAGAGTGATCATGGGTGCGCGGCTTTAGAGGACCGCGTGGAGGCAAAGTCCAAGCGCGCAAGCATTTGCTTGGGGAACCCTGTGGTCACGCAGCCTATATTAACACCCCAGCTGAATCCTGCGAGGGCCCATTTTCTGGCCGCCACGAAACTCGTTGACCAGTCCTGACCACGTCTTCAGTTTAGGCACCTGCTCTGGCAAACTATAACCTAAACAAGGACGCCCTCTCTTGAAACTGCTGGCCTCCAACGAAAGATATGGGCCCCTCTGGCTGAACCCCTGACACGGCAGAGTAGGGCTTCGGCCGGAAGATGCAAGAACTCATGGGCTCTCTAGGCAGGAAGAGGCTTGCAAGCTCTCGGGATCTCGAGTCCCTAAAGTAGCCCTTACATAAGCGAGCCCCAGACCTGTCGAGCCCTTCCGAGGGGCCTGCCTTGTCGTTCTGGGCCGCCGTTGGACGACCCCAGCGGCCCAGAAGCGGCCCTCGCAGGCCTGGAAGATGGTGGAAAGCCTCCGCTCTGCTCTTCCAAAACGCGGTTTACTGCGAAGGCCTCCCGAACGGGGCCAGAGCACATGGGGTCCGAGAATCTCGCCGCATCGCCAATGCATAGGCGATAAATCGGCGGCCGCAGGATGGGGAAGAGAGGACCCCAGGCATGCGATGTCCTTACTTGTTCAAAGAGGGTCCCTTGAAGTTTCGATCCTTTCCGCAGGACCTGTGTATCCTGATGAATCGCTTTTGATGGTCCCGGGGACCAGTAAGGGGCCCCCAAGGCCGAAGACGGTCGCGCTCTTTTCACGGCGCGAGCATGTCTGGGGCTACAGGCTACGCCGCATCGCCCATGCATCGGCGATGCGGCGCGATCTCCGAAGCCGTCAGCATCGGCCCCTTCTTGGGAGACCTCTCGAGCTGGAGGTCCTGAGAGGTCGTCAGGGGCCGCACAGACTGCACTGGCCCAGGACGAAGATCAAATGGCCCCGCGCGGCGGCGTCGTGCAAGAGGCGCTCACTTCAGAACAAAGGCTGGCGAAAGCGCCCCCCGCCAACGCCCGCTTCCGACCCCCATTTGCCCCCCACGCTGCCCTTGCTCCACTTTCCTCCGCCTCTTCACCCTCCTGTTCACCATGCCCTCCTCCGCCTCTTCCGCCTCCTTTTCCTCCTCCTCCTCCTCCTCCTCCTCCTCCTCCTCCTCCTCCTCCTCTTCTTCAGCCTCTTCCTCCTCCTTCTCCTTCTCACCCTCCTTGATTTTTTCATCCTCCGCCTCTGTCTTCCTCCTCCTGACCATCAGGCTTCCACGCGCGCCCATTCTCCTCCGCGCCCTCCTCCTGCTTCGCCGACTCCTCCTCCCGCTCCTCGGCCTCTTCCTCCTTCTCCTCCTCTTCCCCATCATCATCAAAACCACCACCACCATCATCACCATCATCATCAGCATCATCACCATCATCATCATCATCATCATCATCATCATCATCAGCATCATCATCATCATCATCATCATCATCATCATCATCATCATCATCATCAGCATCATCATCGTCATCATCATCATCATCATCGTCGTCACCAACACCACCATCATCATCATCATCATCATCATCATCATCATCATCATCACTATCAGCATAATCATCACCATCACCGTCATCATCATCATCATCATCAGCATCATCATCACCACCATCCTCATCATCATCATCATCATCATCACCATCACCAGCATCATCATCAGCATCATCATCAGACACATCATCAGCATCGGCAGTAGCATCAGTTTCATCATCATCATCATCATCATCATCATCAGCATCATCATCATCATCATCGTCAGCGCCATCACCAACATCATACTCAGCAGCATCATCCTCATCATCATCCGCAGCATCATCACACGCGTCATCATGATCAGCAGCAGCATAATCAACATCAGCATCAGTAGTAGCATCAGCATCATCATCAGCATCAGCATCATCAGCATCATCAGAATCATCATCACCGTCAGCATCATCATCAGCAGCATCATCAACCTAACCAGCATCGCCATCATCCTCACCTGTATCATCAGCATCGTCATCATCAGCATCATCATCATCATCGTCGTCGCCATCATCATCATCATCATCATCATCATCAGCAGCAGCAACCTAATTAGCACCATAAGCAGTCCCATCAGTATACCATCATCTGCATCAGCATCAGCAGCATCATGAGTATCATCAGCATCAGCAGCATCAACGTCATCATCATCACCAGTATCATCAGCAGCACCATGATCATCATCAACAGCAGCATCCTCATAAGCAGCATCAGCATCAGCATCAGCAGCAGAAGCAGCGTCAGCGTCAGCATCCACAGCCGCATCAGCAGCATCGCCATCATCATCGTCATCATCATCAGCATCATCGTCATCATAATCATCATCATCAGTATAATCAACATCACCATCCGCGTGAGCATCGTCATGATCATTATCATTATCAGTATCTTCAAAATCATTATCGTCATCAGCATCATCATCAGCAGAGTCAGCATCTTCATCAACAACAGCAGCCTCATCATCATCAGCAGCGTCAGCGTCAGTATCAGCAGCAGAAGCAGCGTCAGCGTCAACATCCGCAGCCGCATCAGCATCACCGCCATCATCACCATCACCATCAACAGCATCAGCATCAGCATCTCATCAACATCGTCATCATCGTCACCATCAGCATCAACAACATCGTCATCATCACCATCATCACCATCATCACCACCACCATCGGCATCATCATCATCATCATCATCGTCATCATCTCAAGCATCATCATCATCATCAGCAGCATCATCATTAGTACCAGCACAAGTACCATCCTCACAAGCGTCATCTACATCATCAGCATCGTCATCAACATCATCCTCATACTCATCAGCATCATCGTCATCATCATGGCACCATTAGCAGCAGCAGAAGCACACTCATCATCGTCATCATCATGAGCAGTATCAGGACCATCAGCAGCAACAGCGTAAGCATCCGCATCCGCATCCGCATCGTCATCATCAGTATCAGCAGCATCATCATAAGCATCATGATCATCAGAATTATCAGCACCAGCATCATCCTCATGAGCATCATCACCATCATGATCATCATCATCGTCGTCATCAGCAGCATCGCCATCACCACACACCATCATCAGCATTACAGTCATCAGCATCGTCATCATCCTCGTCAGCATCATCATCGCCAGCATTAGCATCAGTATCACAATCATCGTCATCGTCATCATCATCATCGTCATCGTCATCATCACTGAATCATCACCGTCGCCGTCGCCGACGTCGTCGTGGTCGTCGTCGGCGCCACTGCCCCCACCGTTGTATTCGTCACAGTCGCCGCCGTCGTCTTCGTCGTTCTCGTCATCCTCCTCCTCCTCCTCCTCCTCCTCCTCCTCCTCGCCACCGCCGTCGGTTTCGGCGTCGTCATCGTCATTGCCATCGTCACTGCCATCCTCGTCGTCGTCCTCGTCTTCGTCCTCATCCTCGTCGTCGTCCTCGTCCTCGTCCTCCTCCCCCGGCGTCGTCGTCGTCGTCATCGGCGTCGTCGTCATCGGCGTCGTCGTCGTCGTCGTCATCGGCGTCGTCGTCGTCGTCATCGGCGTCGTCGTCATCGGCGTCGTCGCCGCCGCCGCCGTCGTCGTCGTCGTCGCCGCCGTTGTCGTCGTCATCCTCATCCTTATCCTCATCCTGATCATCATCGCCGATTTCTCCTCCTCCTCCTCCTCCACATCGGGCCTGTGAAAGCAGCGTGCTGGAGACGCATCTGGCGCCCGACTCCCAACGGTTTGCGAAGGCCGGCATGGCTGCGAACAAGCACTGTACACGGACCCCGCGACCAGCCTGAAGGAGTAGAAGAAGTCAGACGACAGCGTGAACCTCGGATCTCTCAGCCCGCCTATTTTGCGACAGGTTCCTTCGTGGTCATGAGTGCAGCGGTCAAGACTGCGACGGCGGGCAACTGCCTGGCGGCGAGGCCCATGACCGAAGTCTTCCAGCAGCACAGCAGCACGTGAAGGACACCCGCCTACCTGAGCGACTACGTGACGCAATTCTGCGTCCAGAACCCGAGGGGCGACCGCGCTGCCAACGTACATCGAAGAAAGCACCAAGGTTCAAATCAGGCTCGTCGTCAAGACGACCAACGGACGGGATCGCAGGTAGACCAGGAACCGCGATCCAAAGTGCCTGGCGGGCTTGTTCATCCAATGCAGGTTGATCGACATCATTGTGATGCGCCTCCTACACTCTTGTCTCTGATTCGTGATGGGCCGACGAGTCCTTTGGTGTTGCAAAGAGGCATGCCCGACTCTGGCGTGGACCCGGAGCCACCTTCCACCCTCACCATGCCTCCGAAGAATGTGATCGACAAGATGCTCTTTAGACCCACGTCGT
Organism: Prorocentrum cordatum; assembly: GCA_963575745.1. Lineage (NCBI taxonomy): Eukaryota > Dinophyceae > Prorocentrales > Prorocentraceae > Prorocentrum > Prorocentrum cordatum. The sequence goes on along the minus strand of CAUYUJ010002224.1, from coordinate 486,639 downwards.
GATGGCTGAGCGGCACCAGACGAGGGCGCCCGCTGTTTCCTGTTGCTGCTTCCTCTCCTGCCCCCCGCAAAGGCGGGGTGGCAGGGCCTCCTACCCTGGGTTTGCCTGGCGGGGCCTCGTGTGCGGCTTCCCTGGCCGTGTCTCCCGCAGAGACCGCCTCTGAACTTGAGCGACGTCGTCCAATCCTGCTGCCGGGCCCTCTCGTCCTCCTGCTTCTGCGCCGCAGGCCCCGTGTGGCCTCGACCTCCCGCCCGCTCTGTAGCAGAGCGGCAGGCTTCGCGCCCTCGTGGCGGAAGGCCTCGTCTGGGATGCTCGGGCGGCGGGGGCGGGCCGCTTGCAGGCGCGGATCGTGGCGGGGGGCGCGAGATGGAGGAGGAGCGTGCACGTGCTGCCCTGCAGGACCGCAGGGAAAGGTGGGCCGTGGCATCTGAGCGAGTGCGCTCGGCACCCCCAGCGAGAGCCAAGTGCGGCCTAAACTCGCGCGGTCGCAGCCCCAGGTAGTGTGGCCGGTGCCGCGCAGGGCTCTCCCTGCCATGGGGGCGCGCCTTCGGGCCAGAGGGGGGTCTCCACCCAGCCGGGCCTCAGAACTGTGTGGATTATGATAGGGTGCGTCCTGCGAAGGGACTCGTCTGTGAACGCTCTACGGTCATCAGAGGGTTCTGTTCCAGTGAACTGAAGCAGTCCCCAGCGCTTCTTGGTCTTGGTATTGGTCTTGGTCCTCCACCTCTCCCTCCTTCTTCTTCTTCTTCTTTTTATTTTTCTTATTATTATTCTTATTCTTCTTCTTCTTATTATTATTATTATTATTATTCTTCTTCTTCTCCTCCTCATCCTCCTCCTCCTCCTCCTCCTCCTCCTCTTCCTCCTCCTCCTCCTCCTCCTCCTCCTCCTCCTCCTGCTCCTCCTGCTCCTCCTCCTCCTCCTCCTCCTCCTCCTCCTCCTCCTCCTTCCATTCCCTCCTCTTCCCTCCCATCCACAGCATTGTGACAAGGACGAGGGCTTCCGCGTTTTCAACTACTTGTTTTGCGCCTCCTGGGGGGGGGGCCTCGTGGCCACGGGTGGACGCAACTCGGAAAAAAGCTGCCCATAATGAACCCCAGGAGGGGTCCCGAGATCGAATTTAAGCGGAGGTGGGGAGAAAGTCTGAAGAGAAGAGGTCCTGCTGGAAAGAGGCCCCAAGGTTGTTTGCTGTTCTCGGCATCCCAGGGCCCTTCCCGGATCGGGAACTATCAGACCGACTCGGGACGAAAAGCAGGCCCTGGGGAAGGCTCCAGACCCCAGGACCCACTTCCCTCGTGGCAATCCGCCGACCCCTTGTGGGTCTGTAGGCGTGTGAGGTTGTTCTCCCCCATAATCACCCCCCGGGGACCCCAAAGCGGCAATTTGACCCCCCCATCCAGCCCCGGGCGGCCCCGGACCGAACTCGCCGGGGGCATGGACCGAACTCACCCGGGGGGATCCGGCCCTCTCGGGGCTCCCTTTGGAGCGCCAAGACAGCCCCTGAGGCCTCCGAAGAGGCCCCCCAGACGGTCCAAGAGGGCCCCGACTCACCGAAATATCGCTCCAGCCGCCCAAGATGGCCTCCACACGGCTCAAGATGCTTCCAAGATGCCCCAAGGGGCCTCTAACAGCCTCCCCCAGAGGGCCGTCAGAAGCCAAAATCGCCCCATTCCTTCCGGAAAACGTATATTTGTTGCAGATTAGCCTCCGGAGTTTTCACGTCCCAGACGGACCAGAAAGCCCCCGCGAGGGCTCCAGGACGGCCCAAAATAGCCCCAAGACGGCCAAACACGACCAAAAACTTATCCTGGCGAAGGACCCAACCATATGCAAGTGTGAGAACCGCAGGGGTGCGCCAAAATGGCGCGGGGCCGCCATGCGAACCCTGCCACTGGGGTCTTCGGTGGAGCTCCCTGTGGGGCCACGAACCGTGTGCGGGGTGCGCCAAAATGGTGCGGCGCCGCCATACGAGCCCTGCCCCTGGGGCCTTCGGTGGAGCTCCCTAAGGGGCCCGTGTGCAGGGTGCGCCAAAATGGCGCGGGGCCGCCATGCGAGCCCTGCCACTGGGGCCTTCGGTGGAGCTCCCTATGGGGCCACGAAACGTGTGAGGGATGCGCCACACTGGGACTGGGCCGCCATGCGAACCCTGCAACTGGGACTTCCGGTGGAGCTCCGGGTGGGGCAAAATGAGGCGGGGCCGCCATGAGAACCCTGCCACTGGAGCCTTCGGTGGAGCTCCCTATGGGGCCACGAGGTGTGCGCCAAAATGGCGCGGGGCCGCCATGCGAACCCTGCCCCTGGGGCCTTCGGTGGAGCTCCCTATGGGGCCACGAACCGTGTGCGGGGTGCGCCAAAATGGGGCGGGGTCGCCATGCGAACCCTACCACTGGGACCTTCGGTGGAGCTTCCTGTGGGGCCGTGTGAAGGATGCGCCAAAATGGCGCGGGGCCGCCATGCGAGCCCTGCCACTGGGGCCTTCGGTGCAGTTCCCTGTGGGGGCACGAACCGTGTGAGGGGTGCGCCAAAATGGCACGGGGCCGCCATGCGAGCCCTGCCACTGGGGCCTTCGGTGGTGCTCCCTGTGGGGCCACGAACCGTGTGAGGGGTGCGCCGAAATGGCACGGGGCCGCCATGCGAACCCTGCCACTCGGGGCTTCGGTGGAGCTCCGTATGGGGCCACGAACCGTGTGAGGGGTGCGCCAAAAGGGCGCGGGGCGTCCATGCGAACCCTGCCACTGGGGCCTTCGGTGGAGCTCCATATGGGGCCACGAAACGCTGTACTGGGTGGATGAAACACAAGGGAGGAAGGAGGAGGGGGAGGGGAGGCAGCGGGAGGAGAAGGAAGGAAGGAAGGAGGACGCGGGCGCTGTCTCTTCAAAACGAGGACCCAACACCACAGGATGGTTGGGAGCAAAAGCCGCTGACAACGACGCTCCGAAAATTTGCGATAGTGACGACTTTCCAGACTCTGAACTCCCGTGACACTGAGCGCGGTACAAACCATCCCACTGGGGCCTTCAGTGGAACTCCCTGTGGGGCCACGAACCGTGTGAGGGGTGTGCCAAAGTGGCGCGGGGCCGCCATGCGAACCCTGCCACTGGGGCCTTCGGTGGAGCTCCCTATGGGGCTACGAACCGTGCGGGGGGGGGGCGCGAGAATGGGGCGTCGGTGCCATGCGAACAGTGACACTGGGGCCTTCGGTGGAGCTCCCCCGTGTGAGGGGTGCGCCAGAATGGGGCGGTGGTGCCATGCGAACCCTGCCACTGAGGCCTTCGGTGGAGCTCCCTATGGGGTCACGAAGCGTATGAGGGGTGCGCCAGAATGGGGCGTCGGTGCCATGTGAACCCTGCCACTGGGGCCTTCGGTGGAGCTCCCGAGGGGTGCGCCAAAATGGGGCGATGGTGCCATGCGAACCCTGCAACTGGGGCCTTCGGTGGAGCTCCCTATGAGGCCAAGAACCGTGTGAGTGCCACTGGGGCCTTCGGTGGAGCTCCCTATGGTGCCACGAACCGTGTGAGGGGTGCGCTAGAATGGGCGCGGTGTGCCATGCGAACCCTGCCACTGGGGCCTCCGGTGGAGCCCCCTGTGGGGCCGCGAAACGCGTGAGGGGTGTGCCGAAACAGAGACATGCGGAGGGCAGAGGCAAGGAGGGGGAGGAGGGAGGAGGAGGAGGAGGAGGAGGAGGAGGAGGAGGAGGAGGAGGAGGAGGAGGAGGAGGAGGAGGAGGAGGAGGAGGAGGAAGGAGGAAAGAGGAGACGCGCCGCACCGTATCTTCAAAACGAGGACCCAATACCACAGGACGGTTGGGAAAAATCCAAGCCGGCCGAAGAGGGCCCCAGGACGGCCCCCAAAAAGGGCCCAGAAGCGGAACCCGACCCGAAATTTCGACCCTTCAGCTCCAAGACGCCCCCAGTTGTCCCAAGAATCCCAAAAGATCCCCAAAAGATTCCCGAAAAGGCGCCCAAGACCTCCCCAGGAGATTCCTCATCAGGCACCCACAACTGGCTCCAACACGCCCCCAAGAGCCATCCCTCGAGACCCCATAAGCCATCCGAGTGGCCTCAAAGCACAACCCACTTCGCGGTCCGGGCACCCGCACACTACCTCCATATCCAAAGCGAAACCATGCGTTCTGAGGGTGCCGTCGCCCCGAACGGCCTCCGGAGGCCTAAGCTCACGCCCGCAAACCAGGTCCTCCCAGTCCCTCCTCCACCCTTTCCTCCTCCTCTTCCTCCTCCTCCTCCTCCTCCTCCTCCTCATCCTCCTCATCCTCCTCCTCCACCCCCTACTCTTTCTCAACCTCCGCACGCCCCTCCTCCTCCCGTTCGCCCCCGCGGCCCCGAGCATCGACACAAGAAGGCCCCAGGACAGCAATAGAAGGCCCCCGACTAGATCAAGGGGTCGGCAGATATGTCCAAGGCCCCCTCTGCAGCGCAAAAGCCAGAAGCACGCTGACGAGCACGTCGCTAAGCAGGGTTGACTCGAAATTTGTCTGGCCTCGATCGGAGATGTTCGCCCGAAAGCGAAAGCCCCTATGATGTCAAGTACGAGCAGCAATGACGCATCGGCGCGGTCTTCAGTGATATCCGACGCAAGACAACACTTCAGAAAGAAGCAAACGCCACGATCGATGGTCTGGCGACTCCCTGGCATCAAGAGTGAGCGTTGACTGGCTGTGGAAAAACTGAGCCCCCCCAGATAAGACTCGGCCCCCCTGTCTCCTTAATACCCCTTTGTGTTTACATGCATCTCTCCCATGTCGCTACGTTGCTGCTGTTGCTGCCCCTCCTCCGCCCATAACCGTTTGGCCGACAGCCGGCTCGAGGCATTTTCGGCCATCGGATGCGAGAGCCCGACCGATAAAAACGTGTTTCTCTCATCGCTGCCGCGATCGCCGCTGAGGGCCCGCCGAGGCTCAAGGAACAGGGGGAGCGCGCCTGGAGGGTCGGATCCGCAGTGGCAGCGGAGCAGCGTGGAGGCGCGCCAGAGCAGATTCACGGAGCGCAGCAGTCAACAGTTTGCAGAGGAGCGATAGTGGCACGAAAGAGATCTTCAAATACGAGCACGCGTACAGGGACGGGACGATGGCGCTTAGTAGAGCGGCCTCGTCGGGAGAGCAGCGAAGACCCCCCGCCATGGGCTCAGGACGCTTGTCCCCGGAGTCTCTGACTCCCAGATCCTTCGGGGGTAGCAGTGAAGACTGGAGATGGAGCTCGAGGTCGACTCCGCCCCTGCACATGCCAAGACGCGACCTCGAAGGCACCCCGAGCTGGGACGGCAGCGCCACGCGCTGGAGAAGGTGCAAGAAGGACGTCGCCATGTGGATCGAGGGCATCAACTTGGACGCCAGCTGGAGTTGGGCAGCGAGGATGGCAAGGTGCCTGACGGGCCCGGCGAAGACCCTGGGCGAGTCGATCCCGATGGTTGAGTTGCGCGGGAAGCCATGGACCTGGATCTCTGGAGGTAGGAAAGGGGCATGATATAAAGGAGTGTGGTGTTATGTTTAGGTAAAGGGGGCTCTGGAGATATCATTTATCGCAGTCAGCATCGCCATTTCCACTGTTGGCACCATACCCTTTTATGCCATCCCTTTTCCGACCTCCAGATCGTGGACGGCGCGCGCGACATGGAGACCCAGGCTGGGGGCGACGCGCTGGACGAGGTCGCCGACGCCATCGCGGAGGTCGGTCACTGGGAGCCGCCGGACCACATGGCCGGCATCAACAGGTTGATGGAGGCACTGGCCACCATGGGGGTAGTAGACAAACCAACGAAGCGCGGGCAGGTGATGAGTGTCTTTTTCAAGCGTCTGCACGGGCGCCGGGGCCCAGGCGAGGACCTGAATTCCTGGGTGATTCGGTTCGGCGAGGCGCGTGGCCAGCTCGACGATGAGGATGCCCCTTTACCTCCGAGGACGGCGGGCTGGTGGCCCATCGAGAAGACGGGGCTCTCAGACGCCCAGAAGAGCATGCTGATGACCTCCTCCAAGGGCAGCATGGACTTGAAAGACGTGGTGCCGGCGATGCTGGGAGTTTTCCCCAACTTGCACACTGCGGAGAAACGTGGAGGCGCGTTCGATCGCGGCTTGGATCGTTCAAGGCCGTCGTGGTTCCTCTCGAAGAAGAAAGTCGCGAAGAAGGTTCGAGAGGCGAACGTCACCGAGGATGTGGGCGGTCTCAGCCAGCTCGACGACGGGGAGCTGGAGGCCCCAGCGATGGAGCTGGACGCGAACGACGGCGACGACGATTACGCGGGCGAAGAAGTCTTGGCCACCGAGACCTCGAGGTGCCACTCGCGTCTGAGACGGAGGCTCTCAGCACGATCCTCGAGGAGGCCGAGCACGGCCCGGAGTTGGCGCAGGAGCTAAGAATGCTCGAGAGCGGCGTTGAGTTCATGATGGAGGGCCTCATCACGGTTAGGGAGAGTAAGAAGCGAGTGAAGGAGCTCAGGAAGGACCGACAGTTCGGCAAGGGTCATCCCAGGGGCGCGGGCACGCAGAAGTTCGGCGACCAGAGCGGCCTCAACAATGACAAGGCCAATTCGGAATGCCACTGGCGCAAGCAGATTGGCCACTAGGCTGGAGACGCTTGCTGCCCGAAGCTCAAGGAGTGGAAGGCCGACCAAGCGAAGAAGAAGCTACAGCAACGTGGCAAGACGCGGGACGCCCTGGTCCTGGACACCCACGCCGGCTGTGAGGTGCTTGAGTCGGCCAAATCGCAGGCGTTCGAGGTGCTGGTCGCTGAGAATGGGTCATCGACGACGGCGTCGCTGGGGCCAAAGACGGGCCCACTGCCTTTCGACGAGCTGATTTCCGAGCTGGGCCTGGGGATCAAGGTCCAGGAAGCGCTGCTGTCTGCGGTTTCTATCGGTGGCGAAGGCGACAACGGAGCGCTGGACTCGGCCTGCAACAGCACCGCGGCCAGCGAGATCTACGCGCGGCGCCTGGAGGACCACTGCCGGAGGCTGGGCATCGACGGGCGCACCACGCAGGAAGCGCAGCGCGCGGTGTTCGGGTTCGGCCACGGCGAGAAGCAGATCTCGCACGAGAAGTGGACGGCGCCCATCGCGGTCTGCGACGTCGACGCGCATCTGACGCTCTCGGTCATCCAGGCGGCGCCTCACCCTCCTGCGCCGTGTACCTCACGCGGCCGGGGCGATCGGCTTTGTCTGTGGAAGTGAGAGGTCTTACAGACAATACGGTCGCGTCTATAGACCCTTTTGACTGGGGGACATGAGGCAGATGCTGATTCACGGTCGGTGTCAACCCAGCCACCGCGCTGGGACCGCTGGCGGTTGCTTCTGGTGAGCTTGACGCTCTCGCATGGATGTTGCAGTGCACTCGTTGGCACCAGGGGCAAGGTTCACGCCTTGTCCAGATGGACACGGCGCTTCTGCGCTCCAGGTTTCGAGGCCTGGCCGACGTCTCAGTGCTGGGGTGAGAGACCCATTGAGGTGCCCTGGTCTGTGGATCGTGTTCCAGGCTTGCGCTGCTCAGGTCTGCTCTGTAGTATTATGTTCTCTGGCGGCTTCATCGGCAACAAATTCGTGATGCGCATATCGACGTCTACACGCTCGTCTACTGACTTGCATGCCGTTTCGGATTTCCCTGTGCCGTTTGGGATCACCTTTTCGTCATTACAGCTGACCCTCTGTATAGTCCCTCGCATCTGGGCCTTATAGCGGTCCACTCGACATTTTGTCTTGAGGCGGGGACAATTACTGACTCGTTTATCTCTGTCGCCTTTATCTCTGCAGCGTGGCAGGGCAAAAGTTCACCAGAAGGTGCGCTCTTGTGACGCATAGGCCGCGGTGGCTCCAACAGGCCTTGTGAACAGTTGCGAACATGCTCACCAAATGAGCAAATGGTTGCACAAGTTTACTCTTGTGAACTACACCTCCCATGTAGCATCATTTTGCAGGTAGGGGAATTTCTTTTCCACCTGGCATGCCCTGTGTAGCTCTACAGGTAATCAGTGCGCTCTGAGGGCGACCATGCCGTCCGCCCTGAGCAGTTTACCCTGTCCCTAGGGGATGCTATGCGTCTCCTCGGGCTCAGAGGACAGGTAGCCCCTGTTCATTTTCATTTCGCGCGTCCATCAACTTTGAGACGAGCTCGATCGCACCCCAGGGGATCGGCATCCCGTTGGCGGCTATGGGCGAGACGGATGGGGGTCATTATGCCGTGCCTGCGTTCCCCAGATCGAGCTGGAGTCCTCCTGCTGGCCCGACCGACGCGATGAACGATTCGGCGTTCAGAGTCCGTACCAAGGTCAACGAGGCGCCGATTACGATGCGCTCTCATCGGCGGATCAGGAGGCACGGGGTGATGATGGGCAGGCAGCATCAGATGACGTTGGCGACGGGGACTGGGACATGCCTGGAGCTGTTCAGCGCGTCCAGCCGGGCGATCTGGACCAGAAATTGCGGGCTGAACGCGCGGAGGCGCCAGGACAACAACGCTCGGGCGCTTCGCGCATCAAATCGCGACGGCCCGAGTTGGCGCTCGGCCAAGGCCCGCGAGACGATCTGCGCCAAGACCGGCGACGCCATCGAGAAGTTGCGCGGGGTCGATGGGGCTAACGAACGAAGAAATGCACGAGCCGCTGGACCCGCCGAGAGACATCATCACCCGGCTTTACTACGAGGTCGCGAAGAAGAAGGACGAGCCCAGCCCTCTCTCACACACCTGCCAGCAGCTACTGCGAGCCCCACGTGACGCGCTCAACGACAGGGCCGAGGTGCTGGGCATTCAGAAGGGCTCGCGCTTGGCCCTTGGGGCGCTGGTGCACCGACTGGCGGAGGCCGGAACGAAGCAGAGACGGAGGACCCCTCAAGAGGAAGGCCAGGCCCATATCAGTTCGGGCGTCTCGTCGGGGGTCTATGGGTCTGCGGGGCCGGGGGAGCCCCCCGCTCCCGGGACGCCGAGTCCTGTCGGGGCAGCAGCGTCTGCGGCAAGCAAGAGGCGCACGCGCATGCTGCCGGCCATCAGTGCCAAGACAAAGGCTGAGCTTGTCGACTACATCCGCCTGCGCGACGGTCGCGCTGCGGAACGCGGCCTACTCCCAAAACGAGGCGCTTTTCACGAGCGCCAGCGCGACGACCTCAGCCCCGAGGACTCCCGCAACACGCCCATATGCACCCAGGCCTCCTCTGTCGACGTCCGCGCGCAACCCGCGCGCGGACCCTCGGCGTTGTCAAGGTGGCAACTCGGAGCAACCATGGTCGGCATGGCCCTGCCGATGAGGGCCCAGAAGGAAGTGGGCATCACGGAGCGTTTCGAGCCGAAGGCGAGGGTCGAGGGCATGAAGAACGGCATGAGGACCCCAATGAAGGACCAGCCCCAGTCCTGGCGGCGAGATCTGAAGACGTTGAATTTTGAGCCCCAGGTCTTCCTCACGGAGGTCGCCCACGACTTCGACGCGCGGGAGGCCGAGTGCGAGGCGGTCGTGAGTGAGGAACCCGACGACATTAAGAGGCTGCCCTGGGTCTTGCAGATCTCCACGACTAAAAAAACTGCACGTTGGGAAGCTGATCGACGGGGTCTGCCGACTACGAGGAATGCCTCGATGGAGTTTGGGGACGATCTGAAGGGTCCGCAGCGTCAGCGCGAAGTACTTCAGGAGGTGAGGACGAAGAAACCGAAACTGGTGGCACCTCACGTTCCTGCGTTTCTGCGACCAGGTGGCCAAGGTCCAAGAGGAACACGGCGGCGCCTGACTGTTTGAGAACCCGAGGACGTCGCGAGCGCGGGCTCGGCACGAGCTGCGGTGGATCTCATGGCGAGGACACGCTGTGGAGATCGACAAGTGCGCGTACGGACTCAAGTCTGAGCGTAGAAGGCCCCATCGAAAGACGACGAGATTCGCGGGATCGCACCCAGAGCTGCCGGTCGCCCTCGAGCAGAAGTGCGACGGCACTCACCCGCGCGAAATCATCATCGAAGGACCGAGCGTCACGAGGCGCACAGGTCTCTTCTATATGAAGCAGCTCGCCAAGAGCATCGCGACGGGGGTCAAGGTCCTGTTCGACATCAGTCGAAAGCCCTGGGAAGTGCTTGCTCAACGTGGACGAGGCCGATCCTGAGGAGATGGATGATTTGGGATTCGCGGATCACCCGGCGCGCAATGAAGAGGAGAGCAAGTCCGAGCTCACGAAGGCCAAGATCTCGAAGGAGGTTCGGCGTGCAGTTTTGAGGGCCCACAAGAATCTCCGACATCCTTCGAGAGAACAACTCATTCGAGCCTGTCGAGCTTGTGGAGCGAGTGATGAGGCGATCGCTGCGGCGGAGCAGCTGGCGTGCCCTGCGCATCGCGAATTGAATCGCTTGGCCGTCGGTCACGCGCGCTTCCTGGCGAGGCCCAAGAAGGCGAAAGAATTCGGGGGCCGGATTGCGATGGATTTGTTCACAGCCCACACGAGCTCAGGCCAGGCGCAAGGGGTGCAGAAGAGAGTGGACATCAAGACTGGCTTCCAAGTCGTTATCCCACAAAGAGAAAGCACCCGGGCATCGTGGCCTCGGCGTTGGAGCTCGCATGGTTCAGTTGGGCGGGCGCCCCCAACTCTCTCGTGGCAGACAGGCGGCGAACACTTCAAGGAAGTGCTTCGGTTGCTGGAAGGCTGCGGCGTTGGCATGGTTTACTGCTGCGGAGTCGCCGCGGCAGGACGGCATGCGCGAGCGGGCTGGAGGCGAGTGGAAGGCACTCTGGCGCGCGAGCACTGCCGAGGCGGAGATCGAGACCGACCTGGAGGCGTCGTCCGCGACCGCGGTGATCCTGGGCCAAGAACCGCCGCATCAACGAGTCTGGGTTCTCCAGGGCAGATGGTTCTCGGCTGGGCTCCGCAGCGGCCGCGGGGGCTGCTGGGCGAACGGGGCCGCTCTCAGCTCGCGGTGCGCGACTCCCTGGAGAACGACTCGCACACGACGATGCGCCTGCAGATCCACAGCGCGGCCAAGGTGGCTCTGGAGAAGCTCGACGCCAGCAAGAAGTTGCGCGGGGCAACGCGAAGCTCGGCGACGCGGCCCACTTCTTTCGCGGAGGACGCCGGAAGAATCGGCGGCGGAAGGGGCCTTCACTCCTGTTCAGGGCCTGGCACGGGCCCGCGGTGGCCATTGGCGTCGAGCCGTCTTCGAAGTGCGACCCAGCTGCACTTCGACGTGCTTCGCCTGACGAAGCCCTCTGCATGAGCGCCCGGGAGCAGCTGAACATCATGGAGAAGGCCCTGGCCGACATGGAGAGCGAGACGCAGCCGCTGATGGGGGGCGCCACCAACCTGCAGGATCAGAGCCGCGATGATGATCGAGGCTCCGAGAAGGAGATTGAAGCAGCTGAGGGCTCTGACGAGCAGGAGCCAGGGCCAGGCGAGGTTACCGCGTCAGGCACGACGGCCGCCATGGTCCGGGGCCGATACCAAGAACGAACCCAATGAGATTTCCAGCATGGAGCTTTCGAGAAAGAGTAACTTAGCTCAGGGCCCAGTTGGCGCACCGACCTCCTAAAAGAAGTTGCGGACCAGCTCCGAGCTCGAGGGCTGGATGCAGAGAAGTCGAAGGCGCGTCGGATTGCGAGAGCGATCCAGAAGCGAACAGGCCAGACATTGGAGCGACATCCTCAGTAGACGTCGGCTCAGCAACCTGCAGCATCAGCTCCACCTGTCCAAGTACTTGTTCCAGACGGACAGTTCGGTCCCTACGGCAACTTCGCCCCGAGCACGCCTCCACTTCAACAGGCGGAGCGACCTCAGACTCCTGTCGACGTTAGACCTCCTCCGGAAGATGCGCCTCGCGCACCGAGTCAGAGGCAGAAGCGCGACGCAGAAGCAGCTGGGCTTCCAGAAGCACCCTCGCGAGGTGGACGAGACGGACCCCCACCGCCAGGCGACGTGCTGCGGGTCAAAAATGCGGCGAAGAGGGCCACCAACTGGCTGAAGGAGGCCCCGAAGGTCGACAGAAGGAGGCTCCTGGATCATCCTGAGACCGTCTCTCGACCTGATCTGCGAGTTGAGGTCTCGTCGATTCAGGGACAGTCCCACAAGGGAAAGGCGCGGAGTCGGATGGATCCGCCGACCATGGCAGACTACGAGGAAGTCGCGGCACCTCAGCGGAGCAAGCGGGTTGACACCGAGTCCACGGAGGTGCTCACGAAGGAGGAGTCGTTGAAGCTCGAGGAGCCCATGAAGCGCGAAGGAAAGGGCGACTACGTACCTAGCACGAAGTGAGCGCTGACCGACAAGAATGACCCGTTGAAGAACGAGTCCAACAGCCTGCCCGTGAAGGCGAACGCCCGGCTCGTGGTCAACAGCGAAGACCCGGGTCGCTCGGACGAGAAGTTGAATGTCCGGGTGGACGCGCCCTGTGCGACGACCCAATCAGAGATCATTTTGACCCCCGTGGCGGCCTCGCACAAGGACTGGAAATTCGGTTCCAAGGATGTCAGCGGCGCTTTTCTCAAAGGGGAGATCGACGAGAGGGGCTTGGTTACTCGGGCCCCGCTGCACGGTCCAGGGCCGGTTGACTTCCCTCAAGGCCGACTGGCAGGAGCGCGGAAGGGAGTTTTCGGACTTCCCACGGCGCCGAAGCTTTGGCACCTGAAGGTGATTTCCGCCGCCCGCAAGCTGGGCCTGGAGGCCTCTCGATCGGACCCAGCTTCTCTGGCGTTGCACGACCCGAACACGAAGAAGCGTGGCCCAGACAGTCTGCGGGAATGTGCATGCGTTCACGTGGACGATTTCCTCTAGACCGGCAGCGAGAAGATGGCGAAGGTGATGGGCGAGCTGGGCAAGGAGTTTGGCTTTGGGACTAAGGAGTATGACGACTTCGCGTTTTGCGGCAGACGGTTCAAGCGCAAACCTGGAGGAGCCATTCATATTGGCATGATGGATTATGCTGCTGGCCTTGAGCCTGTGACTGTGCCCAGGGGCCACAGAGCTGCGCCAAACCTTCCGATGAACGCGACCGAGTGGCAGCAGTACCAGCAGGTCGTTGGCAAAGTCAATTGGCTCGTGACGAAGCGACGCGTGGAATACTCCTACGACTTGGCGGCATTGCAGCGTGAGAAGGGCCGGAAGAAGGGGCCTAGGACCGCAGGCTTGATCAAGGCGAACCAAGTGCTGCGGGAGCTTAAGCGAGACTCCACCTTCCGGCTCGTGTTGCGCCCGATAGACCTGGGGAGGCTCGGGCTGGTGGTGGTCTCAGACAATTCGCTCGGCAACATGATGATTGACGGGACTGCACTTCAGCCCGACACGGCATCCGAGAAGATTGGCACCCAAGACGGCTACCTGATTTTGTTCGCGGACAAAGAGTTCGTGGACGGGGGTGTCGGCCGTTTCTCCCTCCTGGAGGGCAAGAGCCACAAGCAGAAGCGGGCCGCGAAGAGTTCCTACGCGGTCGGGGAAACCGCGGTCCGTGACGCGGTGGACGTAGCCCAAGGGTTGCGCGACCAGATCGGGGAGATGCTCTACGGACCTGTGCCGACGGGTGCGGGTGTAAGGCTCCCTGGCTGGCAGATCCGGATGACTGTCGTGACGGACTCCAAGGACGGCCACGATCGGCTTAACTCGGACGCCAGCGTGGGCAGCTCGACTCGGAAATCGGTGAACTTGGAGCTCGCCAGCATCAAAGACTTTGAACAGACTTCAGACGACGGTAAGATGAACGGACGGAACTACGACGTTGAGTGACGTGCTGACGAAAGATATGGCGGCGGACCATTTGCGAAGGCTCTGTTTCGTGGCACGTGGACTACGGAGTTTCGTGAGGACATCGTGAAGGCGGCCAGGCGAGTGGCCCGTGAGCACTGGGAGGCGCGCGTGAAGGGAGCTGGCCAAGGACGGACAGTTCTCGCCAAGAGCTCTGAAAGCTTAATCAGCACCCCTCTCTTTCCTTGTTCATACCTCCCCCTCGCGCGTCGTTGTGCCGAGGCTGCGTCATGTTTCGCACGCTCGAGCCCGACGTACCGCGCACACACCTGCCTGTATTTTTCCCACCCTCAGAGAACGGACATCCGCATGACAGTTTTAGCTGCGAGAGAATGCAAAGTGCGAACATTGAGCACAGGCCTACATATGTCTATATGTATTTGTACAGGTTGGCGGGTAGCTCCAGCATGCGTGTTCCTGGAGATATTGTTTTCTGCTCCTAGAGAAGAGTGCTTACTTCTGGAGATACTGTTGACTTCTGGAGAAGCTACACAGGCTTCTGAACAACATTTGGCGTGTTTCTGGCTTTGCTCAGGCGATGGGCTCGAGTCCGCAAAGATTTAGGATCCACGTGGAAAAGCCGAGCTCCCCGGACCAGACTCGTCCCCCTGTCTCATTAATACCCCTTTCTGTGTACATGCATCTCTGCCCTGTCTCTCTGTTGCTGTGTTTGCTGTCCCTCCTCCGTCCATAACCGTTTGGCTGACAGCCGGCTTGAAGCACTTGCGGCTATCAATTGCGAGAGCCCGACAGATAAAGGTGTTTCTCTCTCATCGCTGCCACGATCGCCGCGGAGGGCCCGCCGAGGCCCAAGAAGAGAGGGAGCACGCTTGGAGGGTCGGATCCCCACCGGCCCCTGTGATGCCAAGTGCGAGCAGCACTGACGTATCGGCGCGCTTTTCCATGATATCCGACGCACGCTCACACTTCGGAAACAAGCAGACGCCACGACCGATGGTCGGGCGACTCACGGGCGTCAGGGGTGAACGTTGACGGGCCCCTGTGATGTCAAGTGCGAGCAGAACTGACGTATCGGCGCGCTCTTGAATGATATCCGACGCAAGCTTGACGTATCGGCGCGCTCTTCAATGATAATATCCGACGCAAGAAACACTTCAGAAAGAAGCACACGCCACGACCGATGGTCTGAAGACTCACTCGCATCAGGAGTGAGCGTTGACCGACACCTGTGATTCCAAGTGCGAGCAGCACTGACGTATCGGCGCGCTCTTCAATGATAATATCCGACGCAAGCAAACACTTCAGAAAGAAGCAGACGCCACTACCCGTGGCCAGGCGACCAACTGACATCAGGGGTGAGCGTCGACTGGCCCCTATGATGTCAAGTGCGATCAGCTCTGACGTATCGGCGCGCAGCTCTCTGATATCCAACGCAAGCGATAAACTTCTTCAGAATGAGGTGGACGCCACGACCTGTGGTCGGGCGACCCACTGACATTACGGATACTCGTGGACAGGCCCCTCTAAGCCCAAGTGCGAGCAGCTCTGGTATATCGGCGCGTTCTTCAATGATATCCAACGCAACGACACACGTCAGAAACAAACCGGACGTCACGACCCGTGGTCAGGAGACACATCGGCATCAGGAGTTAGTGTGGAAAGACCCATATGATGTCAAGTGCGAACAGCACTGACGTATCGGCGCGCTCTTGAATGATATCCGACGCCAGCAAGCACTTCAGAAACAACCAGACGGACTGGCCCCTATGATGTCAAGTGCGAGCAGCTCTGCGTTATCGGCGCGCCCTTCACTGCTATCCGACGCAAGCAAAACACTTCAGAAAGGGGCGGAGTCCACGACCTGTGGTCGGGCGACCCACTGACATCAGGGGCACTCGTCGACAAGCCCCTGTGATGTCAAGTGCGAGCAGCACTGACGTATCGGCGCGCTGCTCATTGATATCCGACGCATGATATCCGACGCATCGTCCCTCAGGGCCCCATCTCTGAACCGCCCGATCAGTGTCGTTGCCTAGTTGCCTCGACGTACAGCGAACGATTGCGAATACATCGTCGAAGAACTGATGTACACAGATGTGCATGCAATAACGCATCTGCTGCGCGTTCCTAGCCGCTCATGCTCGAATCTAGAAGTAGTTGTCCGACATGTTTTGGAGCCTAGCAAGCCCCGAATCCCACCAGCCCTTTGAGGCGTGAGTGGTTTGGGACGTTTCATCTTCCAACCCTCTTCTCCCCCGTCGGGGAGGGGTTCATCACTGTTCCCTATTGATATGCACCCCATCCCCCAGGCGACCAGCAGCCAACCAGGAACAATAAGGACACCATGATCACCCCCCCACCACACCATCCCTGTAAAAAAATCGCCGGCCCAAAGGGCCAGGGCGTGCTAAGATCTCCGGTACCTGGTTAACAGTATTTCTAGTTCGCGCGCGCGGGGCGGCCCCTGGGGGTCCCCGGACGAAAAATACCCCGGCAAGGTCGCGGCAAGTCCCCGGCAAGGTCCCGACAAGGTCGGGCCAGAGATGCCGGAGTTCTGTTTCGGAGTCCAAGAGGGCTCCAGATCGGTCCAAGAGGGCCCCGAGAAGCTTTCTAGACGGTCCAAGAGAGGCCCGAGACGGCCAAAGATCGCCCGAAGACGCCCTAGATGGCCCCAAGACAGCCCAGGAGGCCTCCAAGACGCTCCAAGGGCCTTCCAAGAGGCCTCCGAAGAGGGCCCCAAGTTGCCAACATCGTTGATTTTCATTGGTTTTTTCTATGTTTTTTTGCGTTCTGGCCTTTTCGCTTCCGGACGCTCCAAGAGGGCCCAAGAGGCCTTCAAGACTGCTCCAAGACGGCCCACGAGGCTCCCAAGACGGCCCCGGAGCGGCCCAAGAGCGCCCCCCAGACGGCCCAAGTGCCGCCCAAGGCGGACCAAGAGGCCCCAAGACGGGCCCAAGAGGGGCTCAAGAAGGGAACCGAGAACTGAAAAATCGAGCCCTCCGCCCCAGAAGGCGCCCAGGACCCCGAAAGAGGCCCCAAGAGACTCTCCAAGACACCCCCAAGACGCCCCAATAAGCTCCCGTGAGGCCCCAAGAGGACCAACAACGTCAGGCCCCAGGCCCCAAGAGGACCAACAAATACCGCCAAGAGCCCGCCGAAAGCCCCCCAAGAGACCGTCACGAGAGCTCAGGAGGCCCCCTGGAGGCCTCCCGAGTTCTCCAAGAGGCCTAAAAAGAGGCGCCAAGAGGCCCCAAACGGCCCCAACGAGGCTCCAAGAGGCCACGAACGCGCAAGCAAACGCCTGCGATGGCACAATACGGGCCGGCGGAATGAGCGAAGCGATTAAATACATGATACCGGAGAAACACCCCAATCAGGGCTATAGGGCTAGGGGGCTATAGGGCTATTGAGCTCTAGAGCTATAGAGCTATAGGGCTATAGAGTTGTAGGGCTATAGGGTTATTGGGCTATTTGGCTATAGAGCTATAGGGCTATAGGGCTTGGGACTATAGGGCTATAGGGCACCCCCGGGCACCCCTGGGCACCCCCGGGCACCCCCGGGCACGCCCGTGCCCGGGCACATGGGCACCCGGGCACTAGGGCACCCCCGGGCACCCCTGGGCACCCCCCGAGCACCCGGGCCCCGGGCACCCCAGGGCACCCGGGCACCCGGGCGTGCAGCGAAAATCGGCGACAAACCTAACCTAACCATATGAATCCGCTAGGACCCGTAGAGAGGCAAGCTCTGATGGGGAAAAACACACTTTGCCTCCACTGTTGGAGCATGCGCGGCCAACCCCCCGCGGCCCCCCCAACCATCCCTCTCAAAAAACAATACAGTACAATGTCAACTCTTGGGCAAAGTCTTGAATCATGCTCGTGAGGCCGGCGGCGGGGGTGTAAGCACATTCCCTGCTGTGCGCAGGGCTACCGTCCCTGACAAGGAACCATACAAAATGCACCCCGCGGCAAAATCAAAATTTTGCCCGGCCACCCCGCGACCACTGTCAATTGACAGGGACGGCGGGGTTCGTGGCGTATGGCCTGCCGTGCGCAGGCCCACCAGACACAATGATGGGCGTTTTCGACAAAGATGG
Source organism: Prorocentrum cordatum (assembly GCA_963575745.1). Taxonomy (NCBI): domain Eukaryota; class Dinophyceae; order Prorocentrales; family Prorocentraceae; genus Prorocentrum; species Prorocentrum cordatum. The sequence continues at coordinate 468,883 of CAUYUJ010002224.1, read as the reverse complement.
CGGAGGCCCACTTGTTTCCCGATGTGTGCTGTCACGTGCAAAGGCGCACCGGACGCACTCTGCACGTGCCCCGAACGTGGCGCACCTGGTGCGGCTGGAGTATGTGGCGCACCTGCCGCACGCGGAGCACATGGCGCATCTGGCGCACCACGCGTGCCTGGCACGATCGGGCCCCAGAGGTGCCTGGCGCACGTGGCGCCCATGGCACGCGTGGCGCACTTCGCCCCGGCATCGCGCGCCTGGGGCCGGGTTTGGTTCCCAGTAAATGCCCATCCAAAGACGACCGCTGAACATGCTCAGGTTCGGGTGTTATTTATGTGTTGGGAGGGCGGGTGGGAGTGAGCTATACGGTTTGCTACCTTGGAGGGTGCCTTGATCACTGTTCCCTATTGATATATACATATATATATATATACATATATATATATATATATATATAGAGACCCTCCCCCACCCAGCCGGCGGCCAACCGGGAACCATGCCAACCCCACGTGGGCCACACACCCCACCATCCTTCTCAAAAAAAACAAAACAAAACGCACTCGGCCTCTTAATTTGGAGCATGCGCGCTTAACCGTATGCGGCCTTCCACCACAATCCCTTTTTCAAATTAGCCTGACGAAAGACCCAACCATACGTAGTTGTGAATACCGCAAGTGTGGATATATTCTTCGGTGGCGCCCCCGGGCCACGAAACGAGTGAGGGGTGTGCCGAAATGGGGGGGTGGAACCGCATGCGAGCGCAGCCACTGGGGCGCACGGTGGAGTTCCCTATGGAGCCACGAAACGCGTGAGGGGTGTGCCAGAATGGGGGGTGGAACCGCATGCGGGCGCAGCCACTGGGGCCTTCGGTGGAGCTCCCTATGGGGCCACGAAGCGTGTGAAGGGTATGCCAGAATGGGAGTGGAACCGCATGCGGGCGCAGCCACTGGGGCCTTCGGTGGAGCTCCCTATGGGGCCACGAAACGTGCGAGGGGTGTGCCAGAATGGGGGGTGGAACCGCATGCGGGCGCAGCCACTGGGGCCTTCGGTGGAGCTCCCTATGGGGCCACGAAACGTGTGAGGGGTGTGCCAGAATGGGGGGTGGAACCGCATGCGGGCGCAGCCACTGGGGCCTTCGGTGGAGCTCCCTATGGGGCCACGAAACGTGTGAGGGGTGTGCCAGAATGGGGGGTGGAACCGCATGCGGGCGCAGCCACTGGGGCCTTCGGTGGAGCTCCCTATGGGGCCACGAAACGTGTGAGGGGTGTGCCAGAATGGGGGGTGGAACCGCATGCGGGCGCAGCCACTGGGGCCTTCGGTGGAGCTCCCTATGGGGCCACGAAACGTGTGAGGGGTGTGCCAGAATGGGGGGTGGAACCGCATGCGGGCGCAGCCACTGGGGCCTTCGGTGGAGCTCCCTATGGGGCCACGAAACGTGTGAGGGGTGTGCCAGAATGGTGGGTGGAACCGCATGCGGGCGCAGCCACTGGGGCCTTCGGTGGAAATGGGGGGTGGAACCGCATGCGGGCGCAGCCACTGGGGCCTTCGGTGGAGCTCCCTATGGGGCCACGAAACGTGTGAGGGGTGTGCCAGAATGGGGGGTGGAACCGCATGCGGGCGCAGCCACTGGGGCCTTCGGTGGAGCTCCCTATGGGGCCACGAAACGTGTGAGGGGTGTGCCAGAATGGGGGGTGGAACCGCATGCGGGCGCAGCCACTGGGGCCTTCGGTGGAGCTCCCTATGGGGCCACGAAACGTGTGAGGGGTGTGCCAGAATGGGGGGTGGAACCGCATGCGGGCGCAGCCACTGGGGCCTTCGGTGGAGCTCCCTATGGGGCCACGAAACGTGTGAGGGGTGTGCCAGAATGGGGGGTGGAACCGCATGCGGGCGCAGCCACTGGGGCCTTCGGTGGAGCTCCCTATGGGGCCACGAAACGTGTGAGGGGTGTGCCAGAATGGGGGGTGGAACCGCATGCGGGCGCAGCCACTGGGGCCTTCGGTGGAGCTCCCTATGGGGCCACGAAACGTGTGAGGGGTGTGCCAGAATGGGGGGTGGAACCGCATGCGGGCGCAGCCACTGGGGCCTTCGGTGGAGCTCCCTATGGGGCCACGAAACGTGTGAGGGGTGTGCCAGAATGGGGGGTGGAACCGCATGCGGGCGCAGCCACTGGGGCCTTCGGTGGAGCTCCCTATGGGGCCACGAAACGTGTGAGGGGTGTGCCAGAATGGGGGGTGGAACCGCATGCGGGCGCAGCCACTGGGGCCTTCGGTGGAGCTCCCTACGGGGCCACGAAACGTGTGAGGGGTGTGCCAGAATGAGGAGGGGGAGGAGGGGGGAGGAGGAGGAGGAGGGGGGAGGAGGAAGGAGGAAGGAGGGAGGAAGGAGGAGGAAGGAACGCGGGGACCGTCTCTTCAAAACGAAGACCCAACAACACAGGTTGGTTGGGAAAAACAATACACAGCACACGTTGGGGAAAAGTCTTGGGTCATGTTCGTGAGGCCTGCGGGCACTCTGTACTGTTGTTGACGGGGATGGTGGGGGTGTCAGCATATCCCCTGCTGCGCGCAGGACACCCATCCCTGTCCAAAGAAAACGCACGAACTGCACATCGCGGCAAAGCTTAGATTTTGCTCAGCCACCCCGCGATCACGATCAAACGATTTCAACAGGTACGGCGGGGTTGGTGGCTCGTGGCCTGCTGCGCGCAGGCCCGCCAGACACAATGACGGGCTTTGGTTTTCGACAAGGATGGTGGGGGCCCACTTGTTTCCCGATCTGTGCTGTCACGTGCGTGGGCGCACCGGACGCACTCTGCACGTGCCCCGAACGTGGCGCACCTGGTGCGGCGGGAGTATGCGGCACACCTGCCGCACGCAGAGCACGTGGCGCATCTGGCGCACCAGGCGTGCCTGGCGCGCGTGGCGCCCCTGACGTCGGCTTTGGTCCCCGGTAGGCTTTGGTCCCAGGTAGCTATCCATCCGAAAACGACCGCTGAACATGTTCAGACTCGGGTGTTACCCATGTGTTGGGAGGGCGGGTGGTGGTGAGCTAAACGGCTTGCGGGCGGGTGGGCCCGGTGGGTAGCTTGATCACTGTTCCATATTAGTATACATGACCACGCCCAGCAGGCGACCCCATGCAGAATCGACCACCACCATCCCGGTCAAAAAAAATACAAACCTCACTCTGACTCAATTTTGGGGGGCATGCGCGGCCACCCCAATGCGCCCCCCCCACCATCCCTGTCAAAAAACTAGACCATACACGCCGTGGCAAACGTAAGGCCCCCGAGCCCTTTGTATTGTTTTTGACAAGGGGATGGCGGGGGGTAGCATATTCCACGCTGCGCGCAGGGCCACCATCCCTGACCCCCCCCCCCCCCCCCAAAAAAAACATCAACAATGACAAATCATTCACATCGCTGCTACATCTGGATCATGCGCGGCCATCCCGCGATCACTGTCAAGTGGTCTTTGACAAGGACGGCGGGGGTGGTGGAGCGTGGCCGGCTGTGCACAGGCCCACAGATACAATGAAAGGCATTGGTTTTCGACAAGGATGGCGGGGGGCGACGCGTTTCCCGACGCGCGCTGTCGCGTGCGCAAGCGCACCGGACGCACTCTGCACGCGCCCCGAGAGCGGCGCACCTGGCGCGGCTGAAGTGCGCGGCGCACCTGGCGCACCCAGAGCACGCGACGCATCTGGCGCACCAGGCGCGCCTGGCACGCTCGGGCCCCAGGGATGCCTGGCGCGCGCGGCGCCCCATGGCACTCGCGGCGCACCTCGCTCAAGCGTCGCGCACCTCGCTCAGGCGTCGCGCACCTGGGGTCGGCTTTGGTTCCCATTAGCTGCCCATCCGAAGACGACCACTGAACGTGCTCCGGCTTGGGCGCCACTCATGCGCTGAGAGGGCGCGCGGAGTGAGCTTGACGGCTAGCGGGCGGGCGGGTAGCTCAACCCCCCCACCCACCCCCCGCCCTGGGCCCGGAGGGGGTCGCGACCCATTGGAACGCCCAAGAACGCCTCGCCGAGAAGGCGGCAATCACCTCCCAGGGGGGGCCCAATTAAGCCCCCCCCTCTTTAGTCGCTCTCGTCCAAGATGGCCCCAAGATGGCCCCAAAGGGTTCCAAGAGGGCCCCGACAGGGCCTGGGGTGGCGCCCAGGAGGCCAAGAAGCCCCCAAGAGGCCCCCAAAAGCCCCCAAGACGCTTCAAGAAGCTCCCCCGACGCACCCAAGACGCCCAAAGAAGCCCCCTGGACCGCCGAGAGACCCCCCGGACGCCCCGCCCAGGAGGACTCCGAGACGCCCCCAGAAGAACTCCCTCCGAGCAGACTCCGGAGGGCATCCGAGAGGCCCCCGGCCGACCCACCCCCCCCGCCCCTGTCTTTAGCGCGTAGAGCGCGAGAGGCCGAGAGGAGAGGGGGCGCCGTTCCTGACAGAGCGCTAGAAACAAACACTGAGCCCAAAGTGCCACGGAGCGCCACGCCCAGCCCTACCCCTACGCGCGCGCCCGCCTCGACGTCGATGTAAGCTGGCAGGTTCGGCGGCGCGAGGATCTGGCGCGGTCGAGTCCGCGGCTCGCGCGGGCGTTATCTCTCCCCCCCCCCCCCTTCTCCCCCCTCATCCTCCACGGTATTTCGGGTCTCCTACGCCTCCTCCATCTCCGGTCTCTACCTCGCCCTCAATAAGGCCATCGCCTCTCGCCCCCATCGCTTCCTCTCCTCCCTGGGGCCACCGGCAACTCAGCGCGCCCTCAGAACTGGCGGCGGCCTCTCCCAGGGCTCGACGCCTAGCTCCCCTTAGGGGGCTCTTAAGGCTCTCGTCGAGAGTCCGTTCCGACACGCGGCCTCGTTCGTCCACGAGCGACAACGCCCCTCGGACCGTCAAAGAGGATCCGCGGGCATCCCGGCACGCGGCGCCCAGCGTACCCGAGAGCCGATGGCCGTCAGAGCGCCGCGCGCCACAGCGAGTTTTATGGCGTCGCGTTTATAGGCTCGGGAGCCAGCGGTTGCGGGTCAGCGTGCCGGACGCCGCGCTGGCATCAACCACCGAGAGACTCGACGCGGCCCCACTCAACTGACTGTCGCGAGCCAAAACAACGGCGAACGGCGAGAAGCCACTGCACCAGTCGGGCCGAGAAACATCGTCCAAAGTTGCATCGCGATAGAGTACCTGCTACCACTCAGCCTCGGCAGCGGCGGAAGAGAGGGCCACAGTCGCTGCCGCCACCGCGCTCGCCACGGCCCGCTCAATACTTTGAGGGCGCCACGAAAGCAAGCTCACCCGGGCGGCTCACCCGGGCTCTCTTCTCCTCGCGACTCCCTGAGTCCGCAGCCATGACTAACCAGGCCCCTCGGGCCCCGCCCCGACGCGCGGCCACGGGCCCTTCCAAATCACTGGTCGTCACAAACGCGACAGAAAGAGGATCCAGGGTCCAAAGCGAAAGCTTCTGACTGCATGAGCCCATCAGGAACTTGCAGACCTCGATCACTGCAATAGCATCGGCTACAATCGGGACAGGGAGAACGACGGCCAAAAGAGACGCGCTGACGGCCACGTCAGGGCGGCTCCCGCGCGCCAGCCACTGAACCTGAGCCGCGACAGTTCGACGGCGTGAGATTTCCTCGCGGGACAAGGGAGACCCCATGTCTGGCTTGCGCCCACGAGCTAGAGGCATGACAGACAACTCTTCACGGATGCACTTTCGGGCAATCCGATAGGGCTTCCGGGGCACCTGGCGCCTGGCGCAATCCGAACCCCCAACCTTCCATTCTCCGAAATGCAAGCGCTTACACACACACACACACACACACACCCCATCGAGGGGGTCAACTACCTCATCTTCGCCCGCAATGATCAGATCATCGACTTCCATCAACACTAGGGCCTCTAGGTGCCTGAAGGGGCTGCGATTAAGACGCAAGCAAGGCTCCAAGAAGCTCCCACGAATCACCGGCAAGCTGACCTCTCCGTAATCGCGCGGCGCCACAACAGGGGGGCGTCGTTCAAACCGTAAACGGGGGCAATCAATTCCACTCAGTGTTCGAGACCTATCTCGACACCTAACAAGGCCCCACGAAGACGGCCGCACTAAGCCTCTGGAGGCGGTTGCCTTGGCAAAAAATACTCTCGGCGTCGGCAGCCTGGAGTCGCCGACGCATGCTCGCTAGAATCTGGGGCGCCGCCATCATGCACTCGGACTGCGGAGCTGGAACATACAATGAGAAAGAATCCCCATCCGGACCCAGGTGGCTGGGCACGCACCATCGACTCTTAGCTCCCGGGAGGGCGCCCACTCCTTCCCGGGGTTTCAGGCGCCGAACCACGCGCGAGGGAAGGACCCCGCCGGGGAATCGGCGCCGAGCTGTCCGAGACTCTTCGGCCGAGGGCACGCGAACCGCGCCAGAGCCCAGGATGGCCCACCACTCGAGCTCATCCCTTATCCGAGGCCACGAACTGCTGACATTCACTAGGTGTGAGATGCTTCCAGAAAACTACAGCCCCCCTCGGCTTCCAGGCCCCAGAGGCGCTTCGAGCCATGCCCGAAAAAACGCCACAATCCCAATAGGACAATCCCAGGTAGTCAAGGGCGCCAAGCAGGGCGGACCACTCTGCCAACTCCTGCATCGGGACCCGTCGACTTGCCAAGCCTCCCCCGGGAGATCCCCCTGGGAAAAGTCCGGGCCCCCGGGCCCTCCAGGGGGTCTGGATCGAGGGCTCTGCCCCAGAGGCGGAGTGGCCGCGGTCGGGGTCGGAGGGCCCAGAACCCAAATAGGCCCCGAAGAAGCCGCGGAACCAAGAACCCCGGCAGCCTGGGGAGCCGAGGAGGGAGCGGCCTCCCAGATGCCTGGCCCGGCCCGAGGAGCTCGCCGAGAGGCCCGCCGGGGGCCGAGGCACACTAGCGTCTTCGAGATCTATCCTGGATCATCCCGGCAACACGAGGTCCGGCCTCCATCTCCTCGGCCCCCTCAGCTGGAGTCGGCCTTGGACGGGCGCCCCCGCCCGTCGGCTGGTCGACGCGCCGGACCTCGGCGTCGCGGATGGGGCCCAGGCCAGCCTCTGCAGCCGGCGCGCCAGCCAGAGGACCAGACTGCGCCACCTCGGCGGACGGAGGCCTGACTTATAAGCAGAAGCCCCGGAGCTGGCCGCGCGACCCAGGGACCCCGTGGCTGGCACGAGAACGTCGGCTTCACTGGGCGGGGCCAATCGAGTAGCCTGCAGGACCCTGGGAGCCCGACGCGGGCCCAAGAGCCTTGCCCGCGGAACCCAAGGTCCCCCATTGAGTCGCGCCCCCGAGAGGACCACCCCCCCTCTCTGGAACGCCCAAAGCCCGGCGGCCGCCCCGACTCGTCGCCCTGGGGCTCGAATCTGGTCCCGGAGCGAATCGAATTTCTCAGCGCCCAACTGCTCGGCCCCCAACGCTTCCCGGCGCGTCGCCGACCTGACTCGTTCCTCAGAACATGTTAGAAGTCGAGCCCTCATAACACCAAACAGCGCTGACCGCCAGGTGAACCACGACTCCAGGCCTGGCCCATATGTCACGCTGCGAAGAACGCGACCAGTTGGCGGCGGCCACTCGCCTCCAGACGCAGACCCACTCACCGAGCTCAAAGATCTTGCCCGAGAGCACTCGGGCCCTGGAAGCCCCCGAAAGACGCGCTCAAGCGCCCATCGCTGCGAGGGCCTTCTTGGCCTCCTCTCTCACGCGGCGGCGACGGGCAAACTCCGCGGTCGCCAAATCGGGGCCTCGACAAAACACGTTCTCACAGCCCACGAGATCGACCGCATCGTCGCTCAGTGACGATCGGGGAATCCTGGGATTGCAACCAAGAACGGGCCGAGCAGGGCTCAAGCCCCCCGGAGACGGGTCCGATTTTAGGCGGCCACGCACTCGCAAATGATCGCCCCCACCTCCAGAGCGGAGGAGGGGTTCAACACTGAGGAGGCCCTGCACACGGCGTCCTTGAGGACCCCCACGCGCGTCTCACACTTCCCGTTATTGCGTGCCGACTAAATTCACGCTCGAAACCACGTCTGGCACGCCGAAGGGACGGATCCACCACTGGATAATCCTGCTGGGTCACCTCGGCAGCGCCGCTTGGCAGGAGGCACGCTCGTTGGGAAGAATATCCGTGATCGGCCAGGCTCAGAACCGGGACCGCATTGCCATCGAACTCGAAGGAAGACAGGCCGGCCGCAACAACCCGATGAAACTGACATGTCCAGGGCAGACGAGCGCGCCTCCGCCAGTGAGGGCGAGAGTAGGCCTCGCCGGCTGCGCATGGGAACTCCTCCTTGACCCACCTCAACGCGTCTTCGCGCGCTCCGGCTACTCTAGGGGCCCTGAGAAAGCCAGAGCGATTCGGATGCCCCAGATTGACGTACAGCTCGTGAATCTCCTGCTTCAGAGATCCGTCGAGATCGGCTGGGCCTCCAGAAGCCTCGGACACTGGGGCCCCGCGCGGACGAGATGGGGGTCGAGTCTCCGGCCCGTCGAGAACCGACTCATCATCTTCGGGCGCTTCCACGATCGGGAAAGACGGGGGCTCCACATCCAATTGGCCTGGAACAAGGCGCTGACTCACCTGGTCTCCTGCTCGACCGGATGGTCGCCAGAATTTGGTCGGCACCCTCGACCTCCTCAAGAGAGCGCGCTGTGCCCCACCTCCCAAGCCGGAGCTCTGGCCCCGTTCGCTGGGGGCCGCCCTGGAACATCGGCATCGTCTGGGCCATGCGCATCAGGTCCCGGTCGGAGAAGGTCGCCCGCTGACTGACTGCCGCTGCGCGTTCCTGCCTCTCGACGTTCACGAAGACGTTGATCGTCACTCAGTTCTCCTGGTTCGACTTGGCCCGCGTCTCGGTGCAAATCCTCACGTGGGATAGCGCCGTTTGCATGTCCGTCGTCGCCATGGGTCTCGCGGGTGACCGCCCTCCTGCCGTGGGAGGGCTCTCCCGCCTTGGTGGGAGGGGGGCGATCGCGCGGAACGCAGCCGTCGCTCACTGGCGCGTGGAGATTGTGAAGGATCGCGGAATCCTGGCCGCCGACGCCATCGCCTCGGGGCCCCCCCCCTCGATGACCCTGCAAGCAAGGACTGGCCCTGGCCCGGGGGCCCACGAATCCGGCGGCAAAGGCACGAGCGTTCCAGCCTGGCTGTCCTCGGGCATCTCGGCGGCCTGCCCCCGGCTGGCCCGCCCCTTTAACTTGCCAGCCTGCTTCTCGAACTTGCGCATCTGGGCCTCGAAGATCTCCT
>CAUYUJ010002224.1:414650-454650 GCA_963575745.1 Prorocentrum cordatum | reverse complement strand
CACCCACAGCTTGATAGCTCTTGGGTGGTATCGTGCACCCGCTCAGAAACGCAGGGGGCGAAGTGACGAAAGGCTGCCAATCATCCAAAGCGTGGCTCTGAGCAGAATTTGACGAAGCGCAGACGTCATCCGAAACGTTGCTCTGAGCTGAGTGGAGAGGACAGGCACCAACCACAGCCGTTCATCCTCCTCCCCCATCATCCTCCTCCTACCTCGAAGAGTAAGTACTGGAGCTGCAGTGGGGGGCACACTCTGACAAAAATATTGAGAGGAATCCACCCGTGGAAGCGAGAAGCCCGTCCACCCGAAGCGTGCTCTGAGCAGGGCCCGCGGGCGGGCCGTCCGGGCTCGGCCGCCAGGACTTCTGCCCGGAGCAGGGCGCACGAGCTCGGCCTCGCACCAGGGGCGCACCACTGACGAGGCCGAGCGGAGCACAGGGGAACTCCTAGAAGTACCGGGCGCCCCGGGTAGGGCGACGAAATCTATATCAGATATAGATACACCTACATATATACATTTATGCACACAAGCATGTAAACGTGTATGGATATATTTATATACATATATCTATATCTATATATCTATATATATATATGTGTATATATGTGCGTATAAATGTGTATATACATACACTTGCATAATTATACATATAAACATACAGCAACATATATAGATCCCGTGGTCCCTTGCCAGTCCCGTCCTGAACCAAGCAGCGGCGTATACGCCACGCCCTCCTGGCTCGGCCAGGAAGGCGCGCACACAGCTCCCGGGTTCAGGGTGGGCCTGGCCAAGTAGCCGTGGATCTGTACAGATTTCGTCGCCCGCCAGAGGGGGGAGCCCAGGGGGAAAGCCGAAGGAACAAACAGTGACGTAAGCATGCAGTGTCAGAGTTGTGTATACAGGGAGACGGCCGAGGGGCCGTTCCTGTATCGGGTCCGTTGGTAGGGGCTCCTTTCCCAAGGCACTGCGCAGCGAGCAGTGCTTTAAGGTTAGCTTACCAATGCCTGAGCCAATGCAGTTGCGGTAGGGATGAAATAGGGAAGTGAGCGGACTTCACACACAAGAGCTTCGCGCGGATTCCTCGGATCGGCGCTGGACCCCATCCAAAGCGGCGCCGGAGAGGCTGCCGTGGTGAACTCCAGCCCCGAGCCGAGAAATCCGCACGGAGCTCCGAAAGTGTATGCTTCTGTCATTGCTTGTTCCGCGGGAAGAGGGAAGGTGCATGCGTTCTCAGAAGGCGGCAAGGCTTTTCAGATTCCCTCGCGCCCTATGAAAAGCCGTCTGCGGCCTCGGAGAAGGCTTCCGAGGCTTCTTGGAAGGCGCGAGGGCTTCTGAGAAGTCCCGCCGCCTTCTGAGAAGGCCTGCCCCCTATCACTTCCTCACTGGGCTTGCCACCGAGTTGTGGAGCCCCTGGCTTCGGCGCCTGCGCGACAGAATGCACCGTGCAGTTGATCAGTCATCCGAAACTTGCTCTGAGCAGAGCGCATAAGCTTAGCTTCGCACCCGAAGCCACTGTCGATGAAAGCGGAGAACGGGAAGCTCTGAGTAATGCTGAGGCTGCGGAGCCTGTCGCTTAGCGGATGGCCGTCTGGGGCGAACCACGCCGGTGAGACAGGACTCCGCACGTGGCCAGTATCCGAAACCTGCTCTGAGCAGAGATGATGATCTCTGCGGTGATGATCTCTGAGGTGATGATATCTCCGATGCTAATCTGAGGTGATGGCCTCTCTTGCAGTCCCAACGTGCTGCCTCGGTTTCGGCCTCCAGGGGCCGTGTCGGACCGCAGGGCATGAACAGAAATCTGCCCAGGACGAAAGAAACCCTGGCCACGGGGGGAACCGATGCATGTGGTCCTGAGGGAAACGGGTCCTGGACTACGGGGCCTCCTCCGCGACCACCTCTGGCAGGGCAACGGGAGGCCGAAAACAGCGAAAACTCGCGGGACCCCATCTACCTCAGACCTTTCTTGCGTCGGGAACCCCTTCCTCTCCAAGGCCCCAAGGCTCCGCCCGAAACCCCTCGAAATCGATCCGTGGCCCCGTCCTGAGACGGGGTCCAACTAGAACATGTTGCGAGCTGCGTCCAGCCGTGGCCACGAGAGATCCTCAGGAGGCCCTGAAAACGCGTTGTATCAACATGCGCGTATGCATACTAACGCATGTAACACACCACAACATCCATGAACCAAAAATGCGCAATAAATATTTGCCATGTGGGCCTCGGCCCGAGGTGCTAGCTGGACGCGAACCACGCCATGGTCGCGGAATACGGTCAACCCATAGGGCAAGGATGCGCGATAAGGATGCAAGGGCCTTGGACGCCCATTTCGAAGCGTTTCGAGCGGGGCGCGGCCAACGAAAGTGTCCAAGGATGGACCCAGGAAGCAAGGATACAAGAGTACCCTTGGGAGGGATTCCTATCCTTACTCTGCGGGTCGACTGTATCCCAGGGCCTGGATCACGTCTTGGCGCTGGTGGATTCTGGTGGCATCATGATGAGCCTCGGTGGTCGACGGTGGCTCGAGTCGGTGGAGCGTGGCCTCCACCTCGTCGGCCTGAAGCCATACAGGGAGAAAGCCTCGGAAGCATGCAACGGCTTGGGCGGCGCCCAGCGACAGGAGACGGAGAAGTGGACGTTCCCCGCGGGTGTCTTCCAGGCCCACGCGATCGCGAGCTTCTATCTCATCGAGGGTGATATGATTGGTTTGTTGAGTCGACGCAATCTTGACCAATGGGCCGCCAACATGTATTTTCGCGACGACGAAACCGATGCAGACTTCGAGGCACTCTCCCTGTACGATTCGAAGCTCGATAACCTACGAAATGGACATGCAGTAATCAACCTACTTGACTTCGACATGCACACCATCGAGAACGACCTTCTGTTTGACGAATTCCGTATCCAGCCTCGTTCGAACTCAGTGATGATGTCAGCTGTCTCCCGGTATGACGACACTCAGAATGCGGAAATGGAGCGTGATAACTGGATCGAGACGGCGATCGCTACCAAGAAGGTCGGTGCTGTACCGGCGAAGGCCAAAAAGGCGATGGAGCGTTTGAGTTTGGAGCACGAGACAATTTCCTTGCTGCTGAATCGTTCCGATCATCAGGTCATGGCTTGGGAATTCTTTACGGGCGAGGCAAACTTGACGAAGATGGTGACTCGCGGAGGTGCTGTGGCAGGCGTTCCTTTGGATATCCGTACCGGTGTTGACCACGCGGACCCGGCGGTCCAGGACGCCCTTTTCAATCTGGTGAAGTTCTACAAACCATGGTTGCTGACGTTTGCTTTCCCGTGTTCTCCTTGGTCTCCGTTGGCGCAGCTGTTCTCAAAGTCTCGAACGAAAGACCTCGCGATAGAGCAGCAGGAACACGAGATGAGTTTCCTCACCTGGGTGGCGAAGATGATGCGTTTGCAGGTGCTCGAGGGCCGACTGGCCCTCGGAGAGAATCCGTGGACCTCTGGGGCGCTGAGAGCGGCCCCGATCGCCAAGCTGGTCCAGGAGGGCATGTACGAGATCGTTCGCGGCGACCAGTGCGCCTACGGCCTTGTGTCCTCGACAGGGGTCACGCACAGGAAGAACACGGGCTTCATTGTCCCTCGAGGTTCTGCGCTGCGACTGGCCCTCGGACTGTGATGCCCAGGAGACCACGAGCATCAGACCATCATCGGAGGCAAGATTAGCTCGGCAGCTGGGGTGTGGACGGAAGATCTCGGAGAAGCCATGCTTACCGGAGCGACGCGGGAGTTGGCCCGTCGGTCGGAGGTGCTACCAGTTCTCGCGGCCCAGTGTCGTGATGGCCTAGCCCTTCAGTCGCGTATTGTACATGCAATTGCAGAACAGCTCTTTCTACGACCAGAACTTGTTCAGGTCCGTCTGCTCCGTGCCGATGATCAGCGCGAAGTTTCGGGTCAAGACGTTGTCCGACGCATTGTCTGCGTGCATGCGGCCAGTGGCGAGCTCCCTGGCTTCACGGACCACTTCCTTCACGAGATCGGCTTCCACGAGAAGGACTTCCCCCTTGTGATGTACGAGGACGATATGATCCTGGAGGTCCTGGTGAATCGCGACGAAGAGGCAATCGAGGTTTTCCCAGCAGTGCAGCCCCTATTGTACTCCAGCAGTGCCTACCCCGTTCGCGCACGCGATTCCGAGAACGGCCCCGAGGAGGAGATGGTCGCTCCCGATGTCCTGCCACAAGAACATCCGAGCAAACGACGGCGCGTGGTCGAAAAGCAGGTTCCACCACCTGCATTCTCAGCACCTCCCTCCGGCGGACGCAACCAAGTTGTCTCCGAGCTGGACGCCTTGGGTCGCGACCCGCTCGGCGAGGGCAACATCCTGCGACATTTCGGTCCGCGTCCCCACGGTATCACGGCAGCACGATGGGGAGCTTTGCAGCTACTTCACACCCGTCTCTGCCATGCTCCTACTAATTACATGAAAACATACCTGATGCGCTGGTCTGTGCCCCGCAATATTATTGATACTCTTGACAAGATGCAGTGTTTTATATGTGCAGAGGTGTCCCGCCCATCTTCACATCGCGTTGGAGCCATCATTCATTCGACCACTTTCAACGAGAACGTCTTCATGGACGAATTCGAAGTTGTGTTGACGGATGACATCCGCGTGGTGCTGGTTCTCAGCATTTGCGACGCTAGCAGTTTCCGCGTGGCGATGCCAACCCCAGCGGTGAGGAATGCAGGTACCCATGTTGTGCGTACGGCCTTTGACCACGGCTGGTTCAGCTGGGCCGGTCCACCAGACAAGATCTTCTACGACAAGACGAAAGGGCACATCGCCGAACAGTTTGCCTCGTTCGGAGAGCAGCACGGCACAGTCACGGTTCCCATCCCCGCGGAGGCGTTTTACATGAAAGGGCGCGTGGAGCGCGCAGTGGACTTCTGGAAGAGCCTGTTTGTGAAGGTAAACCAGCAGTGCCGGATCACAGTCGAGGACGATTCCTATCTTTGGAGTTCCCGATTCACATGGGCGTGCAACACTCACTTGCGCAAGAGCGGTTTCTCACCATATCATTATGTCTTTGGCCGCAATCCTCGGGTTCCTACTTCCATCACCGAGACGCTGGAGAATGGGTCTACCAATTTAACTGCACACTGGTGGGCGCTACAAGATTCAGGAGCCCGTCGCGCTGAACAGGTGCGCGCTGCGGCCTTAAGGGCCTTCTTCGAGATCGACTCAGACGAAGAAGCGCGGCGAGCCCTTGCCGCGCGGAGCCGGCCATTCAAGGGGCCATATCAGCCTGGGCAGATTGTCTATTGGTAGCGTACTCAGGGTACGCGAACCATGTCCAAATGGCTACATCAAAGCTCAAGGTGGCGTGGCCCGGCAATCGTATTGAACTGGAAGGCCTCACCGAGTGTCACATTTCGTATCGTGGCGTTGCGGTGCTGGCATCGCTGGAACAACTACGTTTGGCATCCAATGATGAACTCGCTTTTGCTGAACAACGAAATCTGCTCGACTCGCTTCTTCGCGCGCCCAAGCGTTCTGTCTTTTAACGTGGCTTTGTCGATGGACGTGGGCCGGGACCTCCTGTTGAGGGGCACGGTGAGTCTAGGGCTGATCCACCAGATCCAGAGCATCCTTCCGAGGGAATGCGAGCTCCAGGACCTGCTGACATACCTGCACAGCCTGAGGAAGGACCAGGAGCTCCCGGGCCGGGAGAGCCCGACGCCGAGGAGGACGACGTTTCGGACGAGAATTTCGAGGATGCTGCCCCCGACGAGGTTGACCCAAGCGATGCGGAGGACATCTCAGACGAAGATTTCGGTGGAGAACCAGAAGAGCCTCCTGCAGCTGTTCCTCTGGCTGGCGAAGAAAATTTCTCTGCTCCAGCCGCTGGTCGGCGGCGCGCGGCCCCACAGGAGCCGCTGGAGGACGAGGGTACATCCAAGCGCTCGCGGTCCCACCTTGCTGATGACATTCTTCCATCGGAGAAGGGTCGCGAGATACGTCGCGTCCCCGACCATCTCACGAAAGCGTTCGACAAGGCGTTGGAGCAGGAGTGGATCAAGTGGGTGCACTACGACTCAGTGCGCCCCGCCACAGCCGACGACGTGCAGTCCATAAAACCTGAGGACGTGAGGCCGCTGCGAGTTGTAAAGACCGACAAGGCGGAGGCGACGCGCGGGAACAAGTCAACGGAGGAGCATCCGGTTGTGCCAAAGTGCCGCATCGTCACGCAGGGGCTCAAGGACCCACAGGCGCTGCAGGGCCCCCTCAAGACGGATGCGCCGACCCTCACGCCGGAGGCGACCAGCGTGATATTCGCCAAGGCGGCCGAGAATCACAAGAACTGGAGATTCGAGCACGGCGATGTCGAAAGCGCTTTCCCCAACCTCAAATATATTCCTCCAGGTCGCCGTGTCTACCTTCGTGTTCCTCGTGGTGGCTTCCCGGCAGTGAAGCGCGCGGATGGATCCTGGTTCCGCGCTATGGCCGAGGGCGAGATCCTGGTTGCACTCAAGAGTGTGTTCGGTTTGACAGACGCCCCGCTGCTCTGGTTCCTCGAAGACCAAGACACGTTGAAGTCTCTCGGAGGAATGCAATCTCGTTGGTGCCCTGCGATGTTCCTTTTCTTCGACAAATCTCGATCATGAATGGGCATCATCGGACTTCATGTGGACGATGATCTGATTACCGGCAGCGCCAAATTCTTCAAAAACGTTGTCTCTCCACCACGCCAGAAGCACTGTTACGGAAAACGGGCGGTGTGCAACAAACCTGGAGAGAGTATCTTGCATTGCGGCCGGAAGATCGTACGACGTTCAGATCGAGGTCTGAAGATCATTCAACGCGACTTTGCCTTGAACCTGGAGACGATCAAGGACGATAAGGCCCGCCAGAGCAAGCCGACCGAGAAGGTCACCCAGGTCGAGCGCGGCGCTCTACGTTCTGGCAATGGCAAGATGATGTGGCTTGTTCGTGGTACGAGACCTGACCTATCCTTTGATTTGGCACAGCTCCTGCAGTACCTGGAGAATCCCATTATTTTGGCTATTGGTGACGCTTCCTGGAGGAATGTTGGCAAAGACCGTACGGGAAGTCAAGCTGGATACATGATCCTCGTGACCGACAATAGCAATGACACTGTCATGACCAACTACGGTGGACTGGTGAATCCGATGAGCTTTCGTTCACATCGTATCAAGAGGAAGGTTCGCAGCACTGTCGCAGCGGAGACCATGGCAGCTCTGGAGGCAGTTGTAAGAGGCTGAGACTCTACGTGGACATTCTGCCGAGATGCGTAAATCTCTGGACATACGTGGTGATTTTCAGAGCCAGTTGAATTCCATCAAGATGTGTGCATCTCACTGACTGCAAATCGCTCTTCGATTTGATTCACCGCCGCGGTACAGTGCCCAGCGAACGTCGTCTGTTGTTGGACATTCAAGCTTTGCGTGAGTTCCAAGTCAACAATGTTGAGTTACTTTGGATTTCTACCAAACAAATGTTGGCTGATTGTCTGACCAAACATGATCCGCGAGCTGGAGACTATCTTCGTCGAGTTACGGACACCGGAAGACCAAGAGGTGGACCGCGTGTTGTCAGAGGAGCGCGCGAAGGCGAAGGACCGGCGGCAGTTACTAGGAGGCGAAGCGTGGTCAGAGTGGCTACCCTAAGACGATCGAATTGAACGACAACGACTGGCAAGACGTGCATGGATGTCGTGCTCTCGTTACGTTCAGTCCCAAGGAGATGAAGTTGCCGGCTGGGGTTTTTCATTCGTGGCGTTCGGCTCTTGCACTCAATGCTGATGGTTCATCGGTGGAATTGAAGCCTCCTACGGAGTGGCCCAACCTACCTGCCTCGGACGGCACGGAGAACTTGGGGCGAGAGTTGAAGAAGATCGTGTCCTGGTTCGCTCCCGACCACGATGGACTCTCCAAGTGTGTTGACGAGATCAAGGTGAAGCTGGAGATTGTAGCGAAGGAACCCACACTACCTGAGCCAAAAAATGGAGATGAGCCACCAACTGGAGAATAAATACAAGACGGAGCTGATCTGCCAGAAGGAGACGAACAGACAAGACGCAGCGGATCTAACAGAAGGAGCTTTTCTGCCAGAAGGAGATGAATCACAAGACGGAGCTGATCTACCAAGCGGAGCTGAGTCACAAGACGGAACAGATCTACACAACGGAGCTGAACCACCTGAAGACGCTGAACCACCTGAGGGCGCTGCGCTTGTCGAGGTTGCTGTTCCGCGGGAAGGTTCTGAACTGACGGGCCCGTTGGCGCTTGTCGTGGCTGCCGGCTCGCTAGCCTGCAGCGCTCTTTGTCTGTGCCACAGCCGTGAGAGACCGTCCCTGGTTGTGCCAGGGGTCCCTGTCATTCCGGCGAAGGAGGAGCCGGAAGATCCAGCCCCCGAGCAGGCTCCTGAGCCTCAGGGGTACGTGAGTGACTCTTTCCTCTCTGATTATTCCGCTCCTATCTCGGTGGCGTCGAGGGCGAGGACGGCAGGGCCCGTGCAGCTCTCAGATCTGCACTATTACAGTCCAGGTCGAGTTTGGACTCCAGCTGCGCGCGTTGCGCGGCCGGAGCTCATGCATGCGGCATCCCTGATTCCGTGCCCGGCTTGCGGTCAGCTTGGGCCCAGGGACAGTTCGGGTTCGAACGCTCACTTGCTGCAGGCCAAGTGCATGTGTGGAGCTCGCGTGGCACTTCGCAGGCTGAACCCGAGCTGATCAGGTAACGATCCGCTATCAGTGCAGGCTGAGCAACGAACTGGCAGCACTCTTTCTGTGTAGTGTCTGCACTGGATGAGAGTGAGTTCATGTGATCCTGGAGCGAGGAGTTGCTTGCTCTAGAGAGTGTATCTGTGCTGCATCCGTTGACATGCGACTCGAATTGACTTCCAGGCGCCTGGAGTCCGGCTGAGAAAGTATACATCCCTACTAGCATGCAGTGGGCTGGTTATTGAGAGAGGTGTTGTTCGTGCTACGACAGCATCAGAGAGAAACCTCACCGGGCCACACGACGGCCACCTTCAGAGCCTTCCGCGCGGCGGGTGCTCTGAGCAAGGCCTCCGGCCTGGCCAAGATCGGAACAGGTATACCCTCGACCTCCACCCGGCGGCCACCTTCAGAGCCTTCCGCGCGGCGGGTGCTCTGAGCGCAAGGCCTCCGGCCTGGCCAAGATCGGAGTCGGCGTGCCCTCGCCCTCCACCCGGCGGCCACCTTCCGAACCCTCCACGCGGCGGGCACCCTGAGAGCAAGGCCTCTAGCCTGGCCAAGCTCGGAATAGGTATACCCTCGACCTCCAACCGACGGCCACCTTCAGAGCCTTCCGCGCGGCGGCCGCCCATGGCCCTGGCCAGGTGTGGTTGCGGTGCACAGACGCCGTTCTGCAGAGTGGCGTCCCTGGTGGGCGACAGAAAGGTCATATCACAACATAAGGAACGGCCCAAATCGACACGTGTCACAACAGCTGTCAAACGCTGCGTCTGGTAGTAACCAGTGGGTTCGCTGCGCTGGCACTCTTGACCACTCCTCGTGATGATTGCTGACGTCGCAGGGGACGACCTGCTGAATTCGCAAGTGATGATTGCTGACTGCAGCCTTGGTCGCAGACGACCGCAGGACTGCCCTCCCATGCGAAGCGCTCCCCGACCAGCTGGCCACTCCTCCTCCTCCTCCTCCTCCTCCTCCTCCTCCTCCTCCTCCTCCTCCTCCTCCTCCTCTTCCTCCACTTCCTCCTCTTCCTCCAATCCCTCCTGTTCCTCCTCCTCCCCATTCTCCCAATCTTCATCGGTCCACTCACACTCACACTCACACTCACATTCGTCCTCACCATCAAGAACATGAGCATCATGCCTCTCCTCATCCTCCCCCTCCTCCTCCTCCTCCTCCTCCTCTTCCTCCTCCTTCTCCTCCTCCACATCCCGCGACTTGCTCCTCACTCATGTTCCTGATCCTCCTCTCTACTGCTCCGCCTCCTCTCCCATCCCCATCATCATGCCTCCTTCCCCCCATCCTGTTCAAGATGATGGAGCATCACCTTCGGTGGAGGGTTCGGTTGTCTCGCTCTCCCCCTCGTGCTGGTTATGATGATGATCGTTGTTCGACTTCCGCGGGTGCTGGACATGCTGATTTCGAATATTAAGGAGTGAAACCTTTGGGATGGTGGCCACTGGGGGGCACATCGACTTGTGACGGCAACGAGTTGTTCTGGACTCCAGTCGCTTGAGACTTGCACGAAGTTCATGACCACTAGGGTGAAATGGTACAACAGATACACGGATGGAAGGCGGCGTGTCTGCAAAAGAGAAGTATCGCTGGACACTTCGTTGAACTGAATGATACTTGTTTGTCGCTGTCCGACTACGCGCCAGGGAGCATCCAGGCAAGTCCTTCTGGCATTTGAACCCTCGCTAAAATTGCAGGCCGAACTGTGCTGATTGTTCCACAGCGGCGACTCTCGTGTTAAAGAAGAAGACGTGCAAGCGCGTGTGGCATATGAAGAAGGGACTTGGGACGGGAGAGCGTATCACAGCATCTTTTACGCACCGTCGGCTTACTCTGGTCCTCCTCCACCTCTTCGCCTTCTTCGTCTGTTTCTTATTAGTATGAGGATGAGTTGTATCATACATATTATGAGTAGTATTAATAGTATGGTTAGCCTTAGTGGTATTAATAATAAGTTTCGTAGTATAATTATGATGTTTATCATGTGTCTTAAGAACTGCGTTTCTTCGTCGTATTATGAGTATGCGTTCTATTAGTATGACTTCTTATAACTAATCCGCCGTCCCCCTTGTGGGACCACCAGGCTGTAGGACGAGGGTTTGCTGCTCCCTGCGCCAGTTCCGATTTCCAGTTTCCACTGTTACAGTTCTGCTTCGTGTTGCTTACTGTTCCTTGTTGTAGACCGCGCGAGGGGGGGGAGCCGAAAACCGCTCTGGTTAGCACCTCCCGGAAGGGGTCTCAGAATTTCTGGGGGGGGCGAAATTGACATCCCTCACGCAGATCGGCGGGGTCAGGGTCCAAAAACACATGGGATTTGCCACATGTTTGAAATTCCGTGGCACTCTTCACGCAGATCGGCGGGGTCAGGATCCAAAAACACAAAGGATTTGCTACATTTCTGAAATCCCGTGGCACTCCTCACGCAGATCGGCGAGGACAGGATCCCAAAACACAAGGGATTTGCCACATTTCTCAAACTCGGTGGCACCCCTCTTGCAGATCGGCGGGGTCAGGGCCGAAAAACACATGGGATGTGCCACATGTCTTGAAGTTCGGTGGCCCCCCTCACGCAGATCGGCGGGGTCAGGGCCCAAAAACACCAGAGATTTGCAACATGTTTGAAATCCGGTGGCACTCCTCATGCAGATCGGCGGGGTCAGGGTCGAAAAACACATGGGATGTGCCGCATGTCTTGGAATCCGGTGGCACCCCTAACGCAGATCGGTGGGGTCAGGGTCAAACAACGCATGGGATTTGCAACATTTCAACACTTCGTAGAAACCCTTTTTGCACGGCGTACGCGAGCAAGCTCGAAATACAACACCAAATTTGACAATATCATCAAAATCTCAATTTGTCTTGCCGATTACTCATCGTCTTCGCGTGAAGTCCCGACGCTGCTTCACGGCGGCGCCAAGGCCTCATGATTGCGCTCTTGCAGTGCCCATTATCCGAGAGAGGGGGCCAGCGGCAGGGGACGAAGCCCTTGCGGATATCATGCTTCCTCCTCCTCCTCTTCCTCCACCTCCTCCTACTCCTCCTCCTCCTCCTCCTCCTCCTCCTCATCCTCCTCCTCCTCCTCTTCCTCCTCCCTCACCCACGAGCTACCTTCGCGAGTACCCTGCGGATGACCTCGAACGCCAGCTGGCGCACAAAAGTGAACGCGACTGCCGACCCTGGGGCCGGGGTCGCCGAGCAGCGGCGCGACGCCTCCCCCGGCGACGGGGTCCTGTAACTGTCAGGAGGAGAGGCACACAAAGAGAGAGAGAGAGAGAGTGTGAGAGAGAGAGAGAAAGACAGACAGACAGAGACAAGGAGACAGCGAGAGAGAGAGAGAGAGACACACACACAAACACAAAAACACACACACACACAAGCACGCACGCACGCACGCACGCACGTACGAACGCACGCACACACACACACACAATCCCACCGCACAGGCCACGCCCGCAGTCACCCCGCTGGATCGGTACAGTGCGCCGAGACAACCACCCCGCACACGCAGTGCATCACGTCCTGGCACGCAGCTCGGACCAGCGGCCCATCATGCCACCGCGTGCCACCGCTCGCATACAAAAAGCCACCACCTAGGCCGCATCCGCGCACGACCACCACCCCGCTGGGACGCTACATTATGTCAGGACGATCCCCCCGCGCACGCGGTGCATCACGTCCTGGCACGCAGCCCGACCCAGCGGTTAATCATGTCAACACACCTCGCCCCCCCGCACCTGGAAGCCCACCATGCCACCGCACAGGCGACATCTAGTCACCCCGCTGGGACGCTACAGTGTGCCAGGGCGGTCACCCCGCATACGCGGTAAACCACGTCCTGGCACGCACCCCGACCCAGCGACCCATCATGCCATCACGTAATGCCATCATATACATGGGCGCTCGTCATGCCACCACGCAGACCGCACCCGTGCTGACAGCGACCTTGCTGGGATGGAACAGCGTGCAAGGTTCATCACCCTGCACATGCCGTACATCACGTCAGCACGTCCTGACACGCAGCTCGAACTAGCGGCCCATCATGCCACCGCGTCTACCCTTGACGCACGTGGGCACACAGAATGCCACCACACAGGCCGCACCCGCGCATGACAATCACCCCGCTGGGGCGGCAAACTGCGCCAGAATGATCACCCCGCACATGCGGTGCATCACGCCCAGGCACGCAGCCCGATCCAACGGCATATCATGCCATCACAGGCTTCCCCTCATCCACGCGAGCACGCAATAACAACCACACAAGCCGCGTCCGCGCACGACAATCACCCCAGGCCGCATCCGCGCATGACAGCCACCCCGCTGGGACGGTACATTGTGCGAAGACGATCACCACGCACATGCGATGCATCACGTCCCGGCACGCACCCTGATCCAGCGGTCCATCGTGTCTTCGCGTGCCACCGCTCGCACACAGAATGCCGCCGCATAGGCCGCATCTTTGTGTGACCACTACCCCGCTGGGACTGTGCCTTGTGCCAGGACGATCACTCCGCACATGCGGTGCATCACGCCCTGGCACGCTGACCTCCCCAGACGCTTACCATGCCAACAGGCACAACCCTTCACCCCGTGACCACACCAACTGCCACCACACGGGCCGCATCCGCGCATGACAACCACCCCGCTGGGACGGCACATTGCGCAAGCACGGTCACCACGCACGCGCGGTACATCACGCCCTGGCACGCACCCCGGACCAGCGGCCACTCATGTCATCACATAATACATTCACGCACGGGGGAACACAGAATGCCACCACACAGGCCGCACCCGGGCATGACAGTCACCCCGCCGGGACGGCACACTTCGCCACGACAGTGACCACGCACATGCGGTACACCACGTCCTGGCACGCACCCTGGACCAGCGGCCACCCACGTCATCACAAATTACCTTCACGCACGCGGGCACACAAAATGCCACCACACAGGCCGCATCCGCGCATGACAACCACCCCGCTGGGACGGCACTCTGCGCCAGGACGGTCACCACGCACATGCGGCACACCACGTCCTGGCACGCACCCCGACCAGCGGCCACTCATGTCATCACATGTTAGCTTCTCGCACGCGGGAACACAGAATGCCACCACACATGCCGCATCCGCGCATGACAATCACCCCGCTGGGACGGACACTGCGCCAGGACGATCACCCCGCACATGCGGTACATCACGTCCTGATACGCACCCCGATCCAGCGGCCCATCATACCATCACGGATCCCCGTCTCATGCGCATGAGCACACCGAAAACTACCACGCCGGCCGCAACCGTGCTTGACAGTCAACCCTGACCGCATCCGTGCTTGACAATTCCTCGCTTAGACGGTACATTGCGCCAGGACGATCACTCCGCACGTGCGGTACATCACGTCCTGTCACGCCCTCGAACCAGCGGCCCTTCACGCTACCACCCCATACCCTACCCTTCACTCACGAATGCCACCGCATAGGTCCGCGCATGACAATTACCCCGCTGGGACGGCACATTATTAGCCCCGCACAGGCTGTACAGCACGCTCTGGCACACACCCCGACCCAGCGGCCACTCATGTCATCACAGATTACATTCACGCACGCGGGCACACAGAATGCCACCACTCAGGCCGCATCCGCGCATGACAATCACCCCGCTGGGACGGTACATTGCGTCAGGACGGTCACCCGCACATGCGGCACATCACGTCCTTCCACGCACACCGATCCAGCGGCCCATCATTTCATAACGCACCAACCCTCACGCACACGGGCACACACAATGCCGCCATACAGGCGGCACCCGTGCATGACAGTCACCCCGCTGGGACGGTACTCTGTGTCAGGGTGATCACGATCACCCATGCGGCAATTCACGTCTTGGCTCGCGACCCGAGACAACAGACCACCACAACATCATGCATCAGCCCTCATGCACGCGGGCACACAGAATGCCACCACACGGGCCGCATCCGCGCATGACAACCACCCCGCTGGGACGGCACACTGCGCCAGGACGGTCACCACGCACATGCGGCACGCCACGTCCTGGCACGCACCCCGAACCAATGGTTCATCATGTCATTACGTATCACCCGTCATGCACGTGAGCACGATTAGGAGGAGGCGGCCGAGAAAGGAGGAAGAAAGGAAGGGAGGAGTGTAGTTTGGGAGCCTCCCCCCCTGGACGACAAGGGAAAGACTCGCCGAGTTCAGCGTGGCCGAACCTCCCCTGGCCGAGCTCAACCCAGCCGAGTCTCTTCCCTGGCCGAGTTCAGCTGCTGCTGGGCAGGGCCGCGGCGACGCGCAGGGCGGCCGGCCAGCCAGCCAGCGGCGCCGCTCGCCGCGCCGGGCCTCGCCGCGGGGGGCCCGGGCCCCCAGCGTCCCAGGAGGGCCAAGATCTTTCTTAGGCAGATCAGGGGGGGCGAGAGGCCGTAGGTGTCAGAGCACGGGCCTAGAGTTCCTCACTGCCTGTTTCGATTATGGTATCTGCTCGTGGGCTGATGGTGGCGTTGGGGGAGGACTACTGATTGTGCCATCCTCTTCTTCCTCCCGCCTCCTCGTCCTTCGATACTCGATCCTCGAGGATCGACCTGCGAGGACCAAGGGTCGAGGACAGAGGGTCGAAGGATCGAGGATCGAGAGCCGAAAGATCGAGGGCCGAAAGATCGAGGGCCGAAGGATCGAGGATCGAGCGTCGAGGATCGAGGATCGAGGTCTAGGATCGAACATCGCGGCGGCGCGTCTCTTCCTCCTTACGCCTCCTCCTTCTCCTCCACCCTTCCTCGTCCGAAAGGGTCGGCGAAGGCATGTGAGCGTCACTCCTGGGCCTGCTCGGGCTGCTGACTCCAAACTTCAGCTTTGGCGGCTTCCCTCAGCACCGCATTGCTCCCAGCCTTCCCGGATCGATGCAGCTCGCTCGGACAACGATAGGGGGCTCGCCCAGAGGGGAAGGGAGGCATCGACCTGGAATCGGCGATTCATCGCCGACTGGTCGGCAACAGGCCCCCGATAGCGAATCTGCACGATCCTTGGGGGGGGGGGCTACCAGGCAGCGATGAATGAACTATGAAGGACAATAATACGGAGCACACAGCAGACGCACGCGCCCAGCCACATACATGAATACGAACCCCCAGTCCGCGAGGCGAGCCTCGTAGTTGCGAACGTTCGCGCAGCGCATACTCTCGAAGCCCACGAAGCTTCATGTGCACGTACGTCAACTGATTCGTTCTGGATGGAAAGACAGCATCAGGGATCTTGAATTCAAGCTCAAATCGTCGAGGTTTTGGCGGCAGCCGTGACAGGACTGTACATGGAGAGCTTTTCTCAGCACTCTGGCAAGTCAGGGGCCCTGGGCAGGAGCGGCCTTTGGCGCGCAGCTGAAAAGGGGGGCCGCGAGGGGGGCGGCGCGCGGGCCGCCGCTGCCACGCCGCGCTCGGCGATCCGGGGACCCCAACGCGCCCGCACCAAACGCCCCATGCCAGAGGCCTGGAATGCGCAAGCGCCCGAACGCGCGCGAGAGAGCGCGCGCAAGGCCCGCGCCTGCCCGGCCCGTCTCTGCAGCACGCTCGAGGCTCCGCCCTGCTGCGCCCAAGGCGCCGCGCGCCGCGCGGGCGCGCGGAATCGCGCTGCAGCGGCGCGGAGCGGCGCGGAGCGGCGTCGGCGTTGACGACGACGGCGACGACGACGACGGCGACGACGACGCGACGACGACGGCGGCGACCACGACGACGAGGACGAGGACGAGGACGGGGACGGATACGAAAAAAGGAAGTCGACGAAGACGACAACGACTCCGGCGTCTCTCGCCCCTTCTGGTCCCCACGAAGCACGCCTCGTGGCCATGGCTGGATGCGCCTGGCAATGATCCTCATCAGAACGCGCCCCAGGTCATGTCCGTGGGGCCGTCGTGGTCGCCGCGGCCGCGTTCGTCGCCGACGCCGTCGTGCTCGTCCTTTGCATCCTCCTCTCCCCTTGCATCCTCCTCTCCCATTGCACCCACCAACAATCACCTCCTGTTCATCCCCATCCCCATCCTCACTTTCACCCGGACTACCTCTTCATCCTCCCTGCTCATTCCTTCCTCCTCCCCTGTCTCTTCCACCCGCCGTCTACTCCTCCTCCTCCTCCTCCTCCTCCTCCTCGCCCTCCTCCTCCTCCTCTTCCTCCTCCTCCTCCTCCTTCTCCTTCTCCTCCCCCTCCTCCTCCTCAATCGCCTATTCCTCCTCCGTGTCGCCCTCCTCCTCCTCCTCCTCCTCCTCCTCCTCCTCCTCTTCCTCCTCCTCCTCCTCCTTGTCCTCCTCCTCCTTCTCCTCCTCTTCTTCGTAGTAGTAGAAGTAGTAATGTTAATGATTGTTTTAGTATTGTCTTAATAGTATTAGTAGTAATAGTACGAGTGTTACTTTTAGTGTTGATACTATTGGTAGTAGTATGACAAATAGTAGTGGCATTCTTAATAGTAATATTACTAGTAGTAGTAGTAGTAGTAGTAGTAGTAGTAGTAGTAGTAGTAGTCGTCGTATTAGTATTAGTAATAGTATTAGTGTTACTAGTGGTATTAGTATTAGTAATAATATTATACGTCCTGGTAGTATTAGCCGTGTTCTTCTTAGTCGCCGCATTAATAATAGTATAATTCGCATTACTGTTATTCTAAGTTGTTTATTACTATATTACTAATACTATTATTGATACGATTACTCGTACTGTACGTATTACTATGAATATTAGTAATACTATAGCATGATCCTCCTCCTCCTCGTCCTCCTCCTTTTCGTATTATTATGGTTATCCTTCTTAACATGATTATTATTAGATTGATTACTCTTATCATTATTCCTCCTCCTCCTCCTCATCCTCCTCTTCCTCCTCCTTGTCCTCCTCCTCCGCCTTCTCTTCCTCCTCTTCTTCCTCTCCCCCCTCCTCATCATCATCACCACCACCACCGCCATCATCATCATCATCATCATCATCATCATCATCATCATCAGCATCATCATCATCAGCATCACCATCACCAGCATCATCATCATCATCATCATCATCAGCATCAGCATCAGCATCAGCATCATCATCAGCACCATCGTCATCATCATCACCACCACCAGCAGCAGCATCAGCAGCATCGTCATAATCATCGACATCATCATCATCATCATCATCATCATCATCATCATCATCGGCAGCAGCCGCATCATCATCATCAGCATCAGCATCAGCATCAGCATTAGTATTAGCATCAGCATCAGCATCAGCATTATCATCAGAATCATCAGCAGCAGCATCATCATCAGCAGCACCATCATTATCATCATCCCCCTCCTCCTCCTCCCCCTCCTCCTCCCCTTCCTCCTCCTCATCCGCCTCCTCCTCCTCCTCCTCTTCCTCCTCCTCCTCCTCCTCCTCCTCCTCCTCCTCCTCCTCCTCCTCCTCCTCCTCCCCCCTCCTCCCCTCCCCCCTCCCTCCCCCTCCCCCTCCTCCTCTCCTCCTCCTCCTCCTCCTCCTCCTCCTCCTCCTCCTCCTCCTGCGCCTCCTCCTCCTCCTCCTGCGCCTTCGAATGTTTAGCTTCCGCGCTGAAGAAATACAAAAAAGGATGCACGCAAGCTGGCGGGCGAGCTAGGCCTCGCTCGCTTCTTGCAGTAACAATAAGCAGTCTTAATAAGTTTGTCGAACGCCGCGGCGTCATGGCGCAGGCAGCGCTGCACCTTTAGCGGAGCATCGACCAAAACAACACTATGCGGTCTCCTCCCACCACTTTCGTCGTCGTCCTCTGCCCCCTGCCACCTTCCCTCTGCTGCTGCCGCGCTGACGGTCCGGCCCCCCACGCGTTTTTCCCCTGCCCTTCGTACCCGCTCCCATGTCCTCCTCAAGCCTGGGCCCTCGCTCCTCGTTATTCCGTTGTTGTCTGTTGAATCGCGCCACGTGGGCGCACACGAAGTAGTTTGCACAACTGCCCTGTCACTATCCAGGAAAATTGGGACCGATCCCTCTTGTCACGTGGGGCAAAGGGGCTGGGTACGTCGCAGGGTAATGATTAGGTTTTTGACTTCAAAATATTACTAGTGGAATTACTAATACCAGTAATAGTTGTGGTAAGCGTATCATTAGTTGCATTACTCTGCATGTTCGTGCGATGCGTATTAATGTTGCTCGTAGGATGATTAATACCATTACTAGTATTGTTAATCGAATGAATGGTACCAACATTATTCATATGCGGAATACGGGTGTCACCACTGTTGCTCATAACAGTATTATGGTTATGGTTATTCGTGTTGGTGTGATGTGTCTGCTTAGTCTTATGATTAATAGGTTTATACTTGTTTCTTACGATTAGCACGAGTTGAAGCATTACCCAAATTACTCTTCAAAATAGTGTGGGCCGATGTCTTCCGTATTATCAGTGGTAGTATGACTGGTACTAGTAGTATTTAGTATTGCTATGACTGCGCTCGTTATCACTATGTGTCCCTACCTAGGCTCCGCCTAGAGCGGGTTCTTACTCTCTTGGCTTAAAGGGGCCGGGCAGTGTAATGCGCCCCGGGCGGTTCCCCCAGGATCCGCCCCGCGGTTCCCCCGGTCCCCTGGGAGCTTTAGCTTTAGCTTTAGCTTTAGCTAGCTTAGCTTTAGCTTAGCGTTAGCTTAGCTTTAGCTTAGCTTTAGCTTAGCTTAGCTATAGCTTAGTTTTAGCTCAGCTTTAGCTTAGCTTCAGATTAGCTGTAGCTTAGCTTTAGCTTAGATGTAGCTTAGCTGTAGCTTAGCTTCAGCTTAGCTTTAGTTTAGCGTTAGCTTAGCTTTAGCTTAGCTTTAGCTTAGCTTTAGCTTAGCTGTAGCTTAGCTTTAGCTTAGCTTTACCTTAGCTTTAGCTTAGCTGTAGCTTAGCTTTAGTTTAGATTTAGCTTAGCGTAGCCTAGCTTCAGCTTAGTTTGAGCTTAACTTTAGCTTAGTGCTATATCAGCTTTAGCTTAGATTTAGCGTAGCTTTAGCTTAGCGTAGCTTAGCTTTAGCTTAGCTTTAGCTTAGCTTTAGCTTAGTTGTAGCTTAGCTTCAGCGTAGCTTTAGCTTAGTTTTATTGTTACTACTAATGCTGCTTTCCTAGGGTTCCAACTCCTAGGTAGGATCGCATTGGGATAATGATTATCTTGCACAGGGTGTCTAGTGCTCCGACCATTTTATTCCGCGTCGCACCCCTCCCCCGCGTCCCCAGCGCCAGAGTGGGACCCCCGCGCCGAGGCTCTCTGCCCCGAGCCCCCCGCGTTCCCAGCGCTCCAGCGGGAGCCCCGCCCACTGACCCCTCCGCCACGAACACTTTATTCCGCGTCGCACCCCACCCCACACCCACCGCGTCCCCAACGCCAGAGTGGGACCCCCGCGCCGTGGTGGCTCTCTGCCCCGAGCCCCCCCGCGTCCCCAGCGGCCCAGCGGGAGCCCCGCCCACTGCCCCCTCCGCCACGAACGTTTTTTCCACGTCGCACACACACACACACACACACACCGCGTCCCCAGCGTCAGAGTGGGACCCCCGCGCCGTGGCTCTCTGCCCCGAGCCTCCCCGCGTCCCCAGCGCCCCAGCGGGAGCCCCGCCCACTGCCCCCTCCACCACGAACGCTTCATTCCGCGTCGCGACGCACACCACCTCCCCCACCTCCCTCCCCGCGTCCCCAGCGCCCCAGTGCGTGCTCCGCCCCGTGCCCCCTCCGCCCGGGCAATTTCATTCCGCGTCGCGACGCACACCACCTCCCCCCCCCTCCCCCCGTCCCCGCGCCCCAGCTGGACCCCCGCCCCGTGGCCCTCTGTCCCAACCCCCCCCCATTGCCCCTCCCCCCCCGACCATTTTTCCGCGTCGCGACGCACACCACCTCCCCCCCCTCCTCTCCGCGCAACCAGCGCCCCAATGGGACCTCCGCCCCGTGCCCCCATCCGCTCCGAACACCATATTCCGCGTCGCGACGCACACCACCTGCCCCCCCCCTCCCCACCTGGGATTTGGGCGCCGTTGCTGGGCCCCGAGGGGGGATGTCTTGCCCCCTCTTCCCCCCTCCTCCTCCACCTCCTCCTCCTCCCCCTTCCTTTTTGTGCAAGAGCCATGGCACACGTGCCACTTGTTATTCGTATGTCTTACGCACGTTCGAACTAGTATTCGTAGTATTCCTCGTACTCGTCGGGTTCCTGGTATTCATTATTATTGTTATGACTAGTATTCGTGTAAGTACTCTTATTACAAAACAGGTTATTATAAATAGCTGCAGACTTTATTTCATGATTCGCATTAAATGTGCATGACTGATACTATTGCCACCAGTATGTTTGCTGTTCGCCGTCATAATGTTGTGATTCGTCTTCTTGACAGATGCCGGGGAGCACAAGCCGCCTGGATCGGCCGTCACACTGCATCGTCCGCTCGCCGCGGGGCCTCTCCCCAGACGAGCCACCAAGCGCGCCTCGATGCTCACCGATAGCACACCAATGCTCTCCTCACCTTCTGCTGAGTGCGCTGCGTGAGCGGCAGACAGCCTTTCCGTAGCTCGTGCGCAGCGCAGCCGCGGAAGGGGGCCCCAAGGCTGCGCCATCTCTGTCGCAGGTGCCGGATCACGCACGCCAGAGCGTCTGTACAGCCAGTGCCTGCTGCTCGAGCGTGCAGACAGAGCGCTCCACGCTCTGATCGTCACGGACCTGTTTGTCTTCCAGTTTTCCAGTCGGGGTCCCCACGGACCGCGCCAGGGGAGTGGATACCCCATCCCCCAATCGCACATGCGGCACCTCCCGCCACATGAGGTTGGCGAGGATGGCGCTTGCAGCCCTCGCACCAGACGGACTTCGGCCCGCCGAACTGTTGCGCTCTCTCCGTCTCTCCCTTTCCCTCTCACTCACTCTCTCTCTCTCTCTCTCTTTTGTTTGTTAGTTATTTCTCTCTCTTTCTCTCTCTCTCTCTCTCTCTCTCTCTCTACCTCTCCCCACCCTCCCCCCCCCGCCGCCGCCTCCACCTCCCGACCGTTCGCCTTCGCAGCCTCCCCGACCCCCCTCTCCCCACCCCCCCGTCTAAGGTTGCCTAGCCTGGTCCTGGCCCAAGATGTTCCCGGCTCTCCGCGCCACTCTGGAGCCTCTGAGTCCTGGGCCTCGCGAGGGGTGCCTCTGGAGGCCACCTGGGCATCCCGCGAGATCCTAGGGACTCCTTGGGCCAGTGGCGGTATCCGAAGTGGGGCCGGAGCAGATGAGGCCGGCGGAGCGCCCCGCCTCGCGCTGGCGACGTCGAGGCGCAGAAACCAGACCCTAGATCGCGCCGCATGGCCGATGCATCGGCCGATGAATCGCGCCGCGTGGCCGACGTATCCTCCGACCCCGTCTGCTCTGGCCCCATGTGGGATGCCTGAGGCCAGGTGCACCTTTGGCAGCGCCCAACTCCTTCCTGGCGGCGGATTATGAGGAAAACCTCGGAGGCCTCGCGAGGCAACTTGAGACCCAATGTACGTCGGATCCACGTCGGATTTACGTCGGAGTCCAGTCGGATTGCGTCAGACTTACGTCGGGTTTCCATCGGATGTACGTCGTCCTCACGTCGGAGCATCGCCGCGCAAACGTCGACCCACACCTTGCGTAGCAGCCGTGCGAGCTGATGATACAACTATTGCGCGCCGAGCGAGGCCTCCAGCACGCTTCTCCTCACGAGGCGGGGCTCTTTGGGGGCACAACGAGGTGCCCGCACCGCTAATCCAGAACAAGCAATGACACAAACCCAAAACTCTGAGAGCCGCACGGATTCCTCAGATCGGCGCTGGACCCCCCCCCCTCCCCCCCGGCGCGCGGAGCGCCCCAGGGGAGGCGCCGCCAGTGGGCGCCAGCGCCGATCCGAGGTATTCGCGCAGATCTCCGAGCTGTCTACAGGATTCGGCCTGATCTAAGGAAAGATAAATAAGGAACGAAACCTCTTTTTTTCCAAGTGAGTCTAGGAAGTCCGAAGGAACACCAGGGGAACTCGCCGCCAAGAAGGTAGCCGAACGCATGCAAACCAAATGAACGACCGAACCCCTTCTGAAAAAAAAGTAGGTGTTCCTTCTTCAAGCTGGACCCTGTATGTTGATGTCCTTGTGTGCTCACCTCGATGCAAGCTCGGCCGTGGTGACGAGAGCCCTCCAAGACGAGCAGGGGCATCGGTACCTTCTTTGCCCTCTGGCTCTTGCTCTGGCTCGCGGGGGAGGGGCGGGCGAGAGGGAGAGACCGCCGCACGTGCCATTTGGAGAGGATGGCCGCGCGGCGCGCGCCTCGAGCTCCGCGGAGCGCGGAGCTGAGCAATCCGCAGCCGACGTCGTGCCGTCGGTCGGAGGATCGGGGATCCCAAAGCCGTGTGGCGACCGGACCGTGCGGTGACCTCGGAACCCCGAGAGACCCCACCGCACGGCCCATCACCGCACGGCCTTGGGACCCTGGAAGCCCCCGTCGCCAACGACATCCTCTCGGAGAGGGACTCGAGCCCCAAAACCCGTACGGCGACCCCGAACCCCACCGACTCACCACACGGCGTGGTCGCCACACCGCGTGAGGGCCGGGAGGACGACGTGGGGAGGGGCTGCCCCGAGGGGGGCCCGCGGCGGCCCGAGGCGCGCGCGCGCCCCTTTCGAGGCCGAGGGCGTCCGCAGCGGGGCGCGCGCCCCCCGCGCGCCGCGCGCCCGCGAGTGCGGCGAGCCCCGACAGCCTCCACAGCTGCCAGCGCGGGACGGCGCACCCAAGCGCGAGCGCGTTGTCGCCGGTGTGCTCGGCGGTGGCCGTGCGGGCGAGCACCACGAAGCCCAGCTCCAGGAGGTAGCGGAGCACCACCTGGGCGAGGCGAAGAGGCGGATCGTGCAGTAGAGGCCGATCCACAAGAGACCTTCCACAAGAAACCCTGACCCGAGACCCCAGGGCGTCCGTCGACTTTTGGTGTGGGAGGCATCAAGCTTTCCATACCAAATCCGCCGGCCCCCTTGTGGGGCCACCAGGCTGTAGGCGCGTGATTCGCAGTTTCCTGTTCCAGTTGTAGCTTCTGCTTCTTGCTGGTTACTGTAACTAGTTGATTGACCGCGCGAGGGGGGGGGAGGCCCAAACAGGACTTTTTAGCACCTCCTGGGCGCGTTGTCTGAATTGCTGGGGGGGCTCGAAATCGACACCCCTCACGCAGATCCGCGGGGTCAGGGTCCAAAAACACAGGGGATTTGCCACATTTCTGAAATTCGGTGCCACCCCTCACGCAGATCCGCGGGGTCAGGGTCCAAAAACACAGGGGATTTGCCACATTTCTGAAATTCGGTGCCACCCCTCACGCAGATCCGCGGGGTCAGGGTCCAAAAACACATGGGATTTGCCACATTTCTGAAATTCGGTGCCACCCCTCACGCAGATCCGCGGGGTCAGGGTCCAAAAACACAAGGGATTTGCCACATTTCTGAAATTCGGTGCCACCCCTCACGCAGATCCGCGGGGTCAGGGTCCAAAAACACAAGGGATTTGCCACATTTCTGAAATTCGGTGCCACCCCTCACGCAGATCCGCGGAGTCAGGGTCCAAAAACACAGGGGATTTGCCACATTTCTGAAATTCGGTGCCACCCCTCACGCAGATCCGCGGGGTCAGGGTCCAAAAACACAGGGGATTTGCCACATTTCTGAAATTCGGTGCCACCCCGGGGATTTGCCACATTTCTGAAATTCGGTGCCACCCCTCACGCACATCCATCGCAAGGCGTGGTAACCCAAACTGCGAGTACTCCCTCGGCCCTTTAATCCCAAGGTGTGGTAACCAAGCTCGTAAACCATACACGTCTTACCAATCGCCCTGTGTGGTAACCCCTCTTGTGATCAGTTGGTTTTGCCGATTGCGAATCGGCCTCGCATGAAGTTCCGATACTGCTGCACAACGGCGCCAAGGCCTCATGACTTAGCTCTTCCATGGCCCATTCTCCGAGAGAGGGGGCCGGCGGCAGGGGGCGAAGCCCTTACGGATAAACCATCGAAGCCCGAGAAACCCAGGGCACCCTGGAGGCAAGCAGGGTATTTCTTGGCATGGGTCTCCACTATACGCGAGGTGAGGTGGCGACCTTGCGCGGCGGCTTGCGCGGGCCGCCGGCGCGGCACGCCACGTTGGAGACGAGGGCGCTCACGCGCGACCTTACGCGGGCAGCTTGCGCGCCAATGTCGGCGCAGACGACCCCGTGTTTTTGCGTCGCCCACCTGGGCGACGAGAAGAGGTGGATCTTACGCGAGATGGCATAGCAGCGGCCTTGCGCCGCGGCTTACGCGGGCCGCCAGCGTGGCATACCGCGTGGAGAAGAGGGCGCGTCCGCGCGACCTCGCGCGGAGAGCCTGCGCGCGAAAGCCGACCCCGTTTCCTCGGGTCGCTCACCTGCGAGGCCGAGCAGTGGTACTCGGTCGCAAGCGCCAGCACGTGCGGGTCCTCCCGCACGGGCAGCGGGAACGCCGCGTGGCTGAGGGCGAAGAAGACCGCGGTGCGCAGCCCGTGGGCGGCGGCCCAGTCCAGCAGCGACCCGCCCGGGCCCACTTCCTCCACGGCGCCGCCGCTCAGCTCGGCCTCTGCGGGCTCGTAGAGCGACCAGCGCACCTGCTGGAAGCTGGGCGGCGCGGCGGCGTGGCGCCAGAGCGCCTCCAGCTGGTCCAGGTTGAAGTTCGACACGCCGATCGCCCGCGCGCGGCCCTCCGCCTGGCACCTCCAGAACAATTAAAGACCATCTTCAAGACAAGCGTAAGGTCCGCGCGGATGTCTCGGATGGGACCCTTCCCTGGCGCGCAGAGCGCGCCAGGGGCGGCGACGGAGGCGCCGCCAAGGAGTCCAGCGCAGATCCAAGAGATCCGCGCGGACCTTCAAAAGCTTATGCTTACGCCCAAGTTCTTTCTTCGGACCTCTCGAGGAAGCGCCAGTAGCCCAGGGTGGCCGCGTCGGAGGGGCCCGGGAAGTGCAGCATCAGGGCGTCCACATAGTCGGTGCCCAGCTCGGCCAGGTGATCGGCCAGCAGCTCCCCGGCGGCGACCTCGAACACCTCCGGGGCGCCGCCCTCGCCGCCCAGTTCGGGGTGCAGCTTGGTGGCGATTTGTCAGAGGAGGGCCAGTCGAGACGACGGCGGCCCTTCTTGGCGTTTCTCGTCCATTTTGGCCCTCCGCTTCTCGTCGCCACGGATCGATCTGTCAAAAAACGGGTCTGGATGGACCCCGGGAAGGGTCCGGGGACCGAATTTGACTGTTTCTGGGCTGGGTGGGAGGGCCGCCCGCCGTTGTCTCAGCTGGCCTTCCTCCGAGATGAACACCTCCCCGCGGCCGATCCCGCCCTCCGCCAGGGCGGCACGGATGCACGCCGCGGCGCCGTAGCCGGGCGCGGTGTCCAGGTGCCGGAACCCCACCTGCAGCGCGACCAGCACCGCCTCGACGCACCCGCGGCCCAGCGGCAGGTCCATGGTCCCGAAGCCGAGCACCGGCATTGGCACCGCCGCCCCGCCCGCGCCGCGCAGCGCGTGGGCGCGCCGCCCCATCGGCAGGCCCGTCTCGTGCCTCAGCACCTCCTGCGTGGCCGCCTCGTCCGGGTCCACGCACACCGCGAAGCCGGCGGCGCGGGACCTGGCGCACGGCCTGCCCGCGGCGCGCTCCGCGGCCGCCCGCGGCCAGAAGCGGACTTCCCGCCGCGGGGCCTCCGCCAGCGCCGGCGCGGACGCCTCCGCGAGCGCGCTCACGCGGCCGGCGAGGTGGCGGTAGGCCTCGGCGGCGTAGTGCATGGCCACGGCGCCGTGCTGCTGCACCGCGCCGCGCAGCTCCGACAGAGCGCCCACGAGCTCCTCCAGTTCGGCGCGCCCCTGCCGCCCGAGCCCAGCGGAGTCGCCGGCGAGCAGCAGGTTGTGCGCCACGTACTGCCAGACGGCAGGGGCCTCGGCCACGGGGCAGCCTTCGGCCTCGGGACAGCCATCGAGCGCCCGCTGCGCCTCGCCGAGCGCCCACTGCGCAGCCTCGGCGAAGGGCACGAACGACGGGGGGGCGGAAGCGCCGTCCACGAGGTCGTGGAAGTGCGTCGGGGCTGGGCGCAGCTCTTCGAACCAGCGGTCGTACTCGGGGTGCGACATCGCGATGCTGATCGTCCACCGGGTGGGACCGCCCTCTGGCGCGTCGTTCCCCGACTCGTGGTCGTACGCGACGTCGTAGACCATCACGGCGCCGTCGCGTTCGTACCAGCGCGTCTCGCCGCCGGCCGACAGCCACGAGAACTCCCCAGCGGTCAGGACCATGTCCACGTTCAGGCGCGTGTTGACGCCGTCGTTGTGGAGGGCGAGGTGGGCCCCCGGCGGGAGGCCCGCAAACGACCAGCACTCCTGCAGGGCCGACGCCCACGGCCTCCGCGAGAACGGGAAGAACGCGTTCACCACCGCGCACGTGATCGGCAGCCTACCGCAGTCGGGGCTCACGGTCAGCCACTCCTCGTGGGGAAACCAACAAATACCGATACCGCACACTCCGCGGGCCCCTCCCGGCCGGGGTGCGCTCTGACCTTGGATTACGAAACGAATTCAGCCGGGGCGACGAGGGCCTCCCAGGAGGGCCATACAGGCGAGAACGAGGCCAAGGTATAGTCGACCCGTATCAGAAGGATGTGCGGTAAGGATGCAAGGGCCTTGAAGAGGGCCACATGAACGCGTCCCGAGCGAGGCTGGCTAGCAAAAGCCGCGAAAGGGCCGATGGGGGCCAGGATGCGAGGGTGCCCTTGGGAAGGTTGCCCATCCTCACTATGCGGGCTGGCTGTAGCGGCATCGGTGCCATTTCCTCCTCCGATTCCTCGCGGTCGCCACTCCCCGCCGTGACCTCCAGGGCGGGCAGCGCGCCCAGGAACTCCCCGCGGAGCTCCCGGAAGCGCGCCCGCAGCGCCTCCACCACGCGCGCCACCGAGGGGCTCTGCGACGGCGACCAGAAGGGGCCCTCGCTCGGGAGCTGCGGGTAGAACACCGGGGTCGTCTGCCACGGGTCCTGAGCTGGCCGTGGCCCCACCGACCGCCACACCCTCGCAGATGGGATGCAGCCTCGTTCCCTTCGGGCTGCGCGGGGCCCGTCCCCACCCGGGGGTGGCGCCTGGTGGGGCCAAGATGCAGTCGCCCAGTGGGGGTCGGGGTGGATTAGACGGTGCTGAGGTCCCTCCACGGGAAGGGCCGCTCGCCCCCGCCCAGCCGCGCCCGCGTGGCGACGTCGAAGAGGCGCCCAGGCAGCGAGGGCAGCGCAGCGGCGAACCGCTTGGCCGTGACCATGAGCTGAGACACGATGTTGCGCAGGCAGCGGTCCTCCAGGGGCAACTGAATGGGAGAACCGGCTCAGGCGGGGAAATCTCGAGTTTGAATCGGCGGTACATCACCGGCAGATTGGCGACAGGCCCTCGATACCGAATCCGCGCGGTCCTGGGCGGGGCTGTCGGGCCCCTCGCTGCCAAAAGTGTCTCAGCTCGGGGAAAAAGAGACGGCATAGATGTAGACTTTCGGAGCTCCGCGTGGATTTCTTGGATCGGCGCCGGATCCTCCTGGCGACGCGTCCGGCCGCGCACCTGGCGCGCTCCGCGCGCCAGGGAGGGGGGTCCAGCGCCGATCCAAGAAATCCGCGCGGACCTTAGAAGGTTTATGTCCATGCCGTTCTTGCGTCGTTCCTGCTTTCTCAGAAGGCGGCGGGGCTTCTCAGAAGACCAGGGGCCTTCTGAAGAGTCTTCGGTGTCTCCGGGGCAGGCCCCGAGAACTCCTCGGAAGGCCCGAGGCCGTCCGAGCCTTCTGAGAAGGCCCGCCCCCTCGCACCCCCCCCCTCCAACAACATCAACAACCCGTCGGAGGGGCCGTCGGAGGGGGAATCGACTGTCGAAGGCCCGCCTCTTCTCACTCCCCCCCCCCCGTAATGACCACACCGACACGCGAAGTCGTTTAGTGAATGCGCCAAAAGAAGAACTCAAACAGGGCAGGGCTGTTCAGTAAACGCCCAAGGCCGTTGAGTAAACGCCAATTGTCCGGTCCGGGTGGCTTTCCCTCCCTTGACAAAGGCTCGCCGCCGAGCTGTGCTGCGCAGGCAGTCCGTCCACGAGGCCGCGCCCGACGCCCAGCACGCGACGTCCCCGGCGCCGCCGCCGGACTTCGGCCCTCGTGCGCGCGCCGGGTCCGCGGCCCGCCCCGCCGACGACGACGACGCCGCCACCGCCGCCGCCGCATACGACGACGACGACGACGCCGCCACCGCCGCCGCCGCATACGACGACGACGACGACGACGACGACGACGACGACGACGACGACGACGACGACGACGACGACGACGACGACGACGGCGGCGGCGGCGGCGGCGGCGGTAACGGCAGCAGCGGACGCCGCGGCGACAGCGGCGACGACAGCGACGGCGACGGCGACGACGGCAGCGACAACGACGACGACGACAACGACGACGACGACGGTGGCGGCGACGGCGACGTCGGCAGCGGACAAGCATGACGGTGGCGGCGGTGACGACAACCGCACTCGGCGCCGCACCCGCTTCTCAAAGGAGCGGTTCCCCTCGTCATCCTCCTCACCATCATTTTCCCTCGTCGTCCTCCTTATCGTCATTATCATCATGCTCTCTCTCATCCTCCTCATAATGTTCCTCCTCCTCATCATGGTCATCATCATCATCATCATCATCATCATCATCATCATCATCATCATCAACAGCAGCATCATCAGCATCACCATCAGCAGCAGCATCATCAGCATCATCAGCAACGTCATCAGCATCATCACCAGCATCAGTATCATCAGCATCAGCATCAGCATCAGCATCAGCATCAGCATCAGCATCAGCATCAGCATCATCATCATCATCATCATCATCATCATCATCAGCATCATCATCATCATCATCATCATCATCATCATCATCATCATCATCATCATCATCATCATCATCATCATCATCATCATCATCATCATCATCATCATCATCATCATCATCATCATCATCATCATCATCATCATCATTAGCAGTATCAACATACTCATCATCATCAGCATCATCAGCGTCATCATCATCATCATCATCATCATCAGCATCGTCATCATCAACAGCACCATGAATAACATCATAATCATATCAGCAGCAGCAGCAGCATCGTCGTCGTCTTCGACGGAGCCATCATCCTCACCATCGTCGTCATCATCGTCATCATCATCATCAGAATCACCATCACCATCGTCATCATCATTACCATAATCATCATTAGCATCATCATCAACTTCTTCATATCCATCATCCTCAGCATCAGCAGCATCATCACCATCTGCATCATCGTAATAATGAGCATCGTCAGCATCATCGTCGACATCAACATAACCAGCACCGACATCATCATGAACATGATTACATCGGAGGTTGGGGGGTGAGATCGCAGTGAAACGGAGACCCCCCACGGGGAAATCGGTTTCGGTTTCGTGTTCGTGTCGTGCGTGCGGGCGAGGCGAAGCTGCGCGTGATCCACCTGTAGCTAGGCCGAAGTAGGAGCGAAAGTCCGTTCCCATCCGCCGGTGGCTGGGAGGTGTCCCAATTGGGTCGGGCGGGGTCCCGGATGTCCCGGGTGTCAGTAGGAGCGAAAGCCCGTTTCCCGTCCGCCGGTGGCCAAGAAATGTCCCAATTGGGCCGTGCGGTGTCCCGGGTATCCTGGGTGTCCGGGGCGTCCCGGCGCTAACGCATGTCGCTAATGTCATAATTCATTTGTTCGGCGCCTGCGGCGGGCTTTCTTATCCAATCCAGATTATCTTATCCAATCCATCTTGTCCAATACAATCCATCTCATCTTATCCAACCCATATTGTCGCATCTTATCTTATCCCACCCTATCCAATCCACCCAACCCAATCCATCAAGTCATTTGTTTCTGCGCCTGCGGCGGGCCAATCCAATCCATCTTATCGTGTCCAATCAAGTTATTCCAATCCAACCCATCATATCTTATCCAATCCATCTTAT
This sequence comes from Prorocentrum cordatum, assembly GCA_963575745.1. NCBI lineage: Eukaryota > Dinophyceae > Prorocentrales > Prorocentraceae > Prorocentrum > Prorocentrum cordatum. The sequence continues at coordinate 423,957 of CAUYUJ010002224.1, read as the reverse complement.
CCCATCCAATACAATCCACCCAACCCAATCCATCAATTCATGACAGAGAGAGAGAGAGACAGAGAGAGAAAGAGATGAGATCAAGGTAACAGGCTGGAGGTCAGTCAGGATGGGCATTTGATCTCAATCCCCCCAAACCTTCTTATCGCCCGCAAGGCGGTCGTATAGGTAATCCTCCTACCCTGCCGGCGTGTGGAAGCCGCTTTTCCGTTGGTCGTCGTCATCATCGTCGTGTCGTCCCCAAGAGGCCCCTAAGACAGCCCTCGAGGGCCCCAAATCGCCGAACTATCGGTCTAATACGCCAAAGTAGCCTCCAGACGCCTCGAGAAGTTTTCAGAACGCCCCAAGAGGCTTCCAAGGGCACTGCCAGAAGGATCCCAAGAGCAAAAATCACAGATCCCCCCTAAGTGTTTAGAAGATTGTGGCGTTCTCGCGTTGTCGGCTTCCCGACGCTCCAAGACAGCCCAAGAGGCCCCCAAGATCGCCCAAGAGGCCTCCAAGAGGGCCCCAAAAGGACCCAAGAGGGCCCCAAGACCGCCCAAGAGGCCTCCAAGCCAGCCTAGGATGTCCCCAAGACCCGAACGGACAGTTGTTCTAGCCCTCGGCCTGAGAAGCTCCCAAGAGGCACCAAGAGGCTTCCAACAGACCCCCAGATAGGCACAAGAGGCCCCCACGAGGCTTCCAAGAGGCCCCCAAGAGCCTCCCAAGAGGCGCCAAAACTACCCCCAAGAGACCCCCAAAGAGAGCTCGTCGTCGTCGTGGTCGTCGTCGCGGCCGTCGTCGTCGTCGTCGCCGTCGTCTTTGCCACCGCCGCCGCCGCCGTCGGTGTCGCCGTCGTCGTCGTTCATGGTCGGCAGCACCGGCCGGAAGGGAAGGCCTCTCGAAAACCCAAGGCATCGTCAGTATCAGCATCTGTATCAACATCAACACCCTCATCGTCAGTAGTATCATCCTCGTCATCATCAGCACAGCATCAACATCGTCATCGTCATTATCATCATCGTCGTCATCAGCATCACCATCTGAAGTATCAGCATCCTCAGCATCATCATCAGCAACATCATCATCATCATCATCATCATCATCATCATCATCATCATCATCATCATCATCATCAGCATAAACATCAACACCATCATCATCCACAATAACATCAACCACAGCATCACCGTCACCACCATCACCACCACCACCATCATCATCATCATCATCACACCATCATCACATCACCAGCATCATCATCAGCAGCATCGTCAACCTCAGCATCAGCATCATAATCATCATCATAATCAGCATCAGCAGCTGCATCAGCATCATCAGCATCATCATCAGCATCGTCATCACAATCATCACCAGCATAAGTCTCATCATCAGCAGCAGCAGCAGCATCAGCGTCAACATCATCATCCGCATCCTCATCATAAGGATCCTCACCCTCACTCGCATTCTCATCCTAACCCTCGCAGTCTCCTTCCTTTCCCCCGTCCTCGTCCAATTATTTCTCTTCCTCTTTTTTGGACCTTCGGATTCGATTGAGTCTGGCACTCCCCAAATCGACACTTACATGCTTGGCGCTTCCGTCCATAGCCAGTTTGGCTCAAGCGAGCCTGGCTCACGGAAGGGCCCAACGCTTCGCGACGCGCCCCTCCGCGGCGCGCTTGCTTTGCGCATGCGGCCATGTAGCGATGCCCTGCCCGAGGGCAAGGTTTGGGCTGCTGCTTCCACCCGCACCCTGGCGCGGCGTCTGCGGCGGCGCATGCAGCAGCAGCTTGGACTGTCTCGTGCTGAGGTCCTCGCCCAGCGCACGAAGGCGTTCCGCAGGTCCCTGGCAGCGCACTGGGAGCTGACAGGTGCCTTGGGTTGGCATGCGGGCAAGATGGGCGAGGCTGTCGCTGCCGCCCGTCTCTTGCACATGCCCGCGGACTACATCAACGAGATGGAAGACTTACTGATGCACGGGAGCTGGGCGCGTCATCGGGCGCCCCCAGGCACCTGCGGACCGCCGCTGTCTTCATTGCCAAAGGGCGCAATCTCTGCTGAGGTGCTGGAAGCGTTCCGTGCTCGCCTCTTCTACCCTGCAGTTGCCAATGGAGTTCAAGACGGGCCTGCTTTTGAGGTTGATATGCATTGTCTGGTCGTGGCTGCCAAAGTTGCAGTTCCTTGTGAAGGGGCTGATGAGCTTCGTCTGCCTTTGCTTCGTCATGCAGATGGTGCTCTTGCGGCCGAAGTCCTTGTGCCAGATGGTGCTGGTGATGTTCGTTTGGCTGCCGACGTTCTTGATGCCGAAGCTGGGGGTCTTCAACAAGACTTCGATGTTCTTCAATGAGCTGAGCCTCACGAGTGCGTTCAACGTACTGATCGTGATGAAGGGGCTCTGCAGGAACCTGTTCGTGAATTGGTTCACGCTGCCGATCGTGTGGAACCTGTTCTCGCTGAGCCTGGTCTCCATGGTGGCGCAGCTCTTCCTGTACATCTCGTTCTGCCTGAAGCTGCTCGCGGCAAACATCCTGATTATGTTCGTGGAGAGCCTCCTGCAATTCGTTCTGCTGGAGGCTGCTATCCTGAACGTCATGTCGTTCACGGCGCGTCCTGGTGGGCTGCGCGCCTGGTGGTTGCCCGTGCCTGGCTGCACCCAATTCCTGATCAAGGTCCTTTACAGGAACCTGTTCGTGAACGTGTTCAGGGTGCCGATCGTGTGGATCCCGTTCGTGATCAGCCTGGCCCTCATGATGGTGCAATTCCTTCCCAGCCCTTTCATCTGCTTCTTCCTGAAGCTGATCGTGGCAAACCTCCTGATAGCGTTCGTGCCGACCATCCCTTCAGCTTCGCACCGAACTCGCATCGACCACCTGTTCGCCACGCTGATGTGGACTCACGGCCTACTTCCTCCATGGGAGTGAGGGGGCCCCGTAGCAAGCGGTTGCTCTTTCTTGTAGGCGGGGGTGGTGGGCGGAGGGGAGTGGATGATGATGATAATAAGAATAATAAGAATGGTGATGATGATGATGATGATGATGATGATGATGATGATGATGATGATGATGATGATGATGATGATGATGAAAACCGTCCGTAAGAGACGGTACCAGCAGCGTGCTCTGCCGCCTGCTTCCTCTTCCGACAGCTTGCCAGTTGGCTTTGGTGACTGTGGCCTTTCGTGGTTTCGGTCCTTGTTTTTCGGTCGGCCCCCTCGGTCGGCTCCGTTCTGGGTCCTGGGTCCCGTCCCTCGTCCCTTCAGGTCCCCTTCGGGCCCCCTCGTCGCTCGTCGGCGTCTGTAAAAGGGAACTGAGGCTAGTCGTCAGCCCGCGTCCAAATAAAATTGGCGCTTCCGAGGAGAACCTACCCGAAACAAATATCCTCCTCCTCCTCTTCATCCTCCTGCTCCTGATGCTGTTCTTGCTCTGTGTCTGTCTCTGTCACTCTCCCTCCCTCTCTCTACCTGGTCTTTGTTGAACAGAATGGGGGCCTGCACGAAGCCCCTCCGGATCTGATCATTCCCCCGAGACGGCTAGCCTTCGCGCGGCGGCTCCGGGGGCGGGGCCACCTGCCGGAACCAGTGTTGGGCCACCTCGGAACCCCCGCCGACTGCAGGTGTCTTCTTCGACGTAGAGCAGCTGACTCCTCCACGGCTGGCGTCCGTATCCACGCCCTCGCGGTCTAGATTCTGGGGCACGATCCCACGGATACGCGGTCACACGGATACGTTCCGCGCGGGGCATCCGCGAAAACAAACGCCCCGTATCCGCGGGGTCGCGGCCCAGAGGCCCAGCCCACGAGGCAGTTGACGCGGACATGCTTTCGCCCGTGATGCAACTAAAAAACCGAACTTTATACACCGATGCATTTCTCCGGTCCCGCACTGAGATTCGCACACGAAAGCGGATTATGGTGTATACGGCATCCTGTTGTATACATGCTTTGTTACTTGGGAAAACGGGGAAACAAGTATACACCACACCACCCCGACGTCGTCCCCGACCCGCAAGAAAGTCCTGGGATTGAACAGATCGACCAGAGCGCGAAACGCACAGAAAGCCGCCCCGTGTTCCCCCTGGGCGGTGCGCGGGGCGGCGGAGGAGGGCGGGGCTCCGCGTGATCGCGGGAGGCCCCCGCGCCGCGCGAGAGGCGGCGGCGGCAGCGAGCAGGGAGAGAGGATCGAGGATCGATCCTCCTCGATCCTCGACGACTGATCCTCGATCCTCATCCAAGACCTCCGCGATCCTCGATGCTCGATCCTCCCTCCTCCTCGGCAGCGGCAGCAGCCTCATTTTCCTCCGCACAACAATGGCCAGGCCGTTTTCAGGCAGGCGAAAGGTTCTGAAGGCTCAGCGGGGAAGGAGGGACCAAAGATGACAAGGCTTTCCGCTGCAGGGGAACGCCCGTTCCAGGCAGCATGGGCGGCAAGCTTCTACCTCATGCACCGCCGCGGGGGCATGATCCGGGAAGAAAACATTTTGAACACACACGTTCGGAGTCGGAACGGCGCCGGACCCGCCCCCTCCCTTTCGCGCGCAGCGCGCCAGGGGCGGCTCCGGAGGCGCCGTCAGGGGGGTCCCAGCGCCGATCCGAGAGGTCCGCGCGAACCTCCGAAAGTGTGAGCGTGTGTGTGTGTGTGTGTCTGTGTGTGTGTCTGTGTGTGTCTGTGTGTGTCTGTGTGTGTGTCTGTGTGTGTGTCTGTGTGTGTGTCTCTGTGTGTGTGTCTGTGTGTGTGTCTGTGTGTGTGTCTGTGTGTGTGTGTCTGTGTGTGTGTCTGTGTGTGTGTCTGTGTGTGTGTGTCTGTGTGTGTGTCTGTGTGTGTGTCTGTGTGTGTGTCTGTGTGTGTGTCTGTGTGAGTTTGTGTGCGACTGTGTGTGTGTCTCTGTGTGTGTGTCTGTGTGTGTCTGTGTGTGTGTCTGTGTGTGTCTCTGTGTGTGTGTCTGTGTGTGTGTCTCTGTGTGTGTGTCTCTGTGTGTGTCTGTGTGTGTGTCTGTGTGTGTGTCTGTGTGTGTGTCTGTGTGTGTGTCTGTGTGTGTGTCTGTGTGTGTGTCTGTGTGTGTGTCTGTGTGTGTGTCTGTGTGTGTGTCTGTGTGTGTGTCTGTGTCTGTGTGTGTCTGTGTGTCTGTGTGTCTGTGTGTCTGTGTGTGTGTGTCTGTGTGTGTGTCTGTGTGTGTGTGTCTGTGTGTGTGTCTGTGTGTGTGTCTGTGTGTGTCTGTGTGTGTCTGTGTGTGTCTGTCTGTGTGTGTGTCTGTGGGTGTGTCTGTGTTGTGTGTGTGTCTGTGCTGTGTGTGTGTCTGTGCTGTGGGTCTGAGTGTGTGTCTCTGTGTGGTTGTCTGTGTTGGTTGTCTGTGTGTGATGTCGTGTGTGTCTGTGGTGTCTGTGTGTGTTGCTTTCTTCCCCATTCTGTGGTGTGTGTCTATGTGTGTGTGTGTTCTGTGTGTGTGTCTGTTGGGTGGTCTGTGTGTGTTCTGTGTGTGCTGTGTCTGTGTGTGTGTCTGTGTGTGGTTGTGTGTGTGTCTGTGTGTGTGTCTGTGTGTGTGTCTGTGTGTGTCTGTGTGGCTGTCTGTGGGTGGTCCTGTGTGGTGTCTGTGTGTGTGTCTGTAGTGTGTGGTATTTGGTGTGTCTGGGTGTGTGTCTGTGTGTGTGTCTGTGTGTGGTCTGTGGTCTGTGTGTGTCTGCGTGTGTGTGTGTCTGTGTGTGTGTGTCTGTGTGTGTGTCTGTGTGGGTCTGTGTTGTCGTGTCTGTGTGGTGTCTGTGTGTGTGGGTCTGTGTGTGTGCTGTGGTGTGTCTGGTGCGTGTCTGTGTGTATGTGTCTGTGTTGTGTGTCGTCGTGTGTGTGTGTGTGTCTGTGTGGTGTCTGTGTGTTGTATGTGTTTCGGTGTGGTCTGTGTGTTGTGTTTTTGTGGGTCTGTGTGTGTAATGTGTGTGTGTGTCTGTGGTGGTGTCTGTTTGTGTGTGTCGTGGTGTTGTCGGGGGTGTGTGTCTGTAGTGTGGGTGTTCTGTGGTCGTGTGTGGCTCTCTGTGTGTCTCTCTGTGTGTCTCTCTGTGTGTCTCTCTGTGTGTCTCTCTGTGTGTCTCTCTGTGTGTCTCTCTGTGTGTCTCTCTGTGTGCCTCTCTGTGTGTCTCTCTGTGTGTCTCTCTGTGTGTCTCTCTGTGTGTCTCTCTGTGTGTCTCTCTGTGTGTCTCTCTGTGTGTCTCTCTGTGTCTCTCTCTGTGTCTCTCTCTGTGTCTCTCTCTGTGTCTCTCTCTGTGTCTCTCTCTGTGTCTCTCTCTGTGTCTCTCTCTGTGTCTCTCTCTGTGTCTCTCTGTGTGTCTCTCTGTGTGTCTCTCTGTGTGTCTCTCTGTGTGTCTCTCTGTGTGTCTCTTTGTGTGTCTCTCTGTGTGTCTCTCTGTGTGTCTCTCTGTGTGTCTCTCTGTGTGTCTCTCTGTGTGTCTCTCTGTGTGTCTCTCTGTGTGTCTCTCTGTGTGTCTCTCTGTGTGTCTCTCTGTGTGTCCCTCTGTGTGTCTCTCTGTGTGTCTCTCTGTGTGTCTCTCTCTTCACACGCTTGGTGTGTCTCTCTGTGTCTCTCTGTGTGTCTCTCGGTGTGTCTCTCTGTGTGTCTCTCTGTGTGTCTCTCTGTGTGTCTCTCTGTGTGTCTCTCTGTGTGTCTCTCTGTGTGTCTCTCTGTGTGTCTCTCTGTGTGTGTCTCTGTGTGTCTCTCTGTGTGTCTCTCTGTGTGTCTCTCTGTGTGTCTCTCTGTGTGTCTCTCTGTGTGTCTCTCTGTGTGTCTCTCTGTGTGTCTCTCTGTGTGTCTCTGTGTGTGTCTCTCTGTGGGTGTCTCTCTGGGTGTCTCTCTGGGTGTCTCTCTGTGTGTCTCTCTGTGTGTCTCTGTGGTCTCTATGTTGTGTCGCTCTGTGTGTCTCTCTGTGTGTCCTCTCTGTGTGTCTCTCTTGTTGTGTCTCTCTGTGCTGTCGCTCTTGTGTGTATTCTGTGTGTCTCTCTGTGTGTCTCTCTGGTGTCCTCTTGGTCTCTCTGTGTGTCTCTCGTGTGTCTACTCTGTGTGTATCTCTGTGTGTATCTCGTGTGTCTCTCTGTTGTCTCTCTGTGTGTCTCTGTGTGTCTCTCTGGTGTCATCTCTGTGTTGTCTCTTGGGGTCTCGCTGTTGGTCTATCGTGGTACTCTCTGTGTGTCTCTGTGTGTGTCTCTGTGTGTGTCTCTGTGTGTGTCTCTGTCTGTGTCTCTGTCTGTGTCTCTGTGTGTGTCTCTGTGTGTGTCTCTGTGTGTGTCTCTGTGTGTGTCTCTGTGTGTGTCTCTGTCTGTGTCGCTGTCTGTGTCTCTGTCTGTGTCTCTGTCTGTGTCTCTGTCTGTGTCTCTGTCTGTGTCTCTGTCTGTGTCTCTGTCTGTGTCTCTGTCTGTGTCTCTGTCTGTGTCTCTGTCTGTGTCTCTGTCTGTGTCTCTGTCTGTGTCTCTGTCTGTGTCTCTGTCTGTGTCTCTGTCTGTGTCTCTGTCTGTGTCTCTGTCTGTGTCTCTGTCTGTGTCTCTGTCTGTGTCTCTGTCTGTGTCTCTGTCTGTGTCTCTGTCTGTGTCTCTGTCTGTGTCTCTGTCTGTGTCTCTGTCTGTGTCTCTGTCTGTGCCTCTGTCTGTGTCTCTGTCTGTGTCTCTGTCTGTGTCTCTGTCTGTGTCTCTGTCTGTGTCTCTGTCTGTGTCTCTGTCTGTGTCTCTGTCTGTGTCTCTGTCTGTGTCTCTGTCTGTGTCTCTGTCTGTGTCTCTGTCTGTGTCTCTGTCTGTGTCTCTGTCTGTTTCTCTGTCTGTGTCTCTGTCTGTGTCTCTGTCTGTGTCTCTGTCTGTGTCTCTGTCTGTGTCTCTGTCTGTGTCTCTGTCTGTGTCTCTCTGTGTGTCTCTCTGTGTGTCTCTCTGTGTGTCTCTCTGTGTGTCTCCCTGTGTGTCTCTCTGTGTGTCTCTCTGTGTGTCTCTCTGTGTGTCTCTCTCTGTGTCTCTCTGTGTGTCTCTCTGTGTGTCTCTCTGTGTGTCTCTCTGTGTGTCTCTCTGTGTGTCTCTCTGTGTGTCTCTCTGTGTGTCTCTCTGTTTGTCTCTGTGTGTCTCTCTGTGTGTCTCTCTCTGTGTGTCTCTCTCTGTGTGTCTCTCTCTGTGTGTCTCTCTCTGTGTGTCTCTCTCTGTGTTTCTCTCTCTGTGTATCTCTCTCTGTGTGTCTCTCTCTGTGTGTCTCGCTCTCTGTGTCTCTCTCTGTGTGTCTCTCTCTGTGTGTCTCTCTCTGTGTGTCTCTCTCTGTGTGTCTCTCTCTGTGTGTCTCTCTCTGTGTGTCTCTCTCTGTGTGTCTCTCTCTGTGTGTCTCTCTCTGTGTGTCTCTCTCTGTGTGTCTCTCTCTGTGTGTCTCTCTCTGTGTGTCTCTCTGTGTGTCTCTCTGTGTGTCTCTCTGTGTGTCTCTCTCGCTGTTGTGTCTCTCTCTGTGTGTCTCTCATCTGTGTTCTCTCTCTTGTGTCTCTCTCTCTGTGTGTCTCTCTCTCTCTCTCTCTCTCTCTCTGTGTCGCTCTGCGTGTCACTCTCTGTGTGTCTCTCTCTGTGTGTCTTTCCCTGTGTGTCTCTCTCTGTGTGTCTCTGTGTGTGTCGCTCTGTGTGTCGCTCTGTGAGTCTCTCTGTGTGTCTCGCTGTGTGTCTCTCTCTCTCTCTGTGTCTCTCTCTGTGTGTCTCTCTGTGTGTCTCTCTGTGTGTCTCTCTGTGTGTCTCTCTGTGCGTCTCTCTCTGTGTGTCTCTCTGTGTGTCTCTCTCTCTCTCTCTGTGTCTCTCTCTGTGTCTCTCTGTGCGTCTCTATGTGCGTCTCTCTGCGTGTCTCTCTGTGTGTCTCTCTGTGTGTCTTTCTGTGTGTCTCTCTGTGCGTCTCTCTCTGTCTCTCTCTCTCTCTCTCTCTCTCTCTCTCTCTGTGTCGCTCTGCGTGTCACTCTCTGTGTGTCTCTCTCTGTGTGTCTTTCCCTGTGTGTCTCTCTCTGTGTGTCTCTGTGTGTGTCGCTCTGTGTGTCGCTCTGTGAGTCTCTCTGTGTGTCTCGCTGTGTGTCTCTCTCTCTCTCTGTGTCTCTCTCTGTGTGTCTCTCTGTGTGTCTCTCTGTGTGTCTCTCTGTGTGTCTCTCTGTGCGTCTCTCTCTGTGTGTCTCTCTGTGTGTCTCTCTCTCTCTCTCTGTGTCTCTCTCTGTGTCTCTCTGTGCGTCTCTATGTGCGTCTCTCTGCGTGTCTCTCTGTGTGTCTCTCTGTGTGTCTTTCTGTGTGTCTCTCTGTGCGTCTCTCTCTGTCTCTCTCTCTCTCTCTCTCTCTCTCTCTCTCTGTGTCGCTCTGCGTGTC